>NCVS01001486.1:7082-88881 GCA_003055095.1 Goniozus legneri
CACAACCCCGCAAACATATCGATACGAGTCTCTCTCTCTCTGCTTTCATACTACTGTCTAGTCCAGCAACTCGTCACCCACGCTTCCACGCACAAGCGCGAACACTGTTATCGCACTCACGCTCAAGTATGCTCTGCGCAAACGAGAGATACGTGCCTACCAATCGAACAGCGGAACGTCAAAGCTATTTTCTCCCACGCGAATTCTAGCTCGACCGAATATGCCCTGTGTTTACCGCTGAACCTTGAATATTTTAACAGCCGGAATGTGAAAAATGACCGAGCGACATAAGTCTCTTTGGTTTTATCTGGGATTTCGATAATAGCTCAATTCGTAAATTTTGGAATAATTCATTACGCACAAGTAAGGAGGAATACGAATTCGACTGTAGTGACTAAATTTTAATATGCAACAGTGTGTATTTTACGTGGCTATAAAAACTCTGCAGTTACGTAAATGTTAAGTTTAGTGAATAGTAAACTTAAATCTCTTCAAAATATATTTGGTTTTTACTTTTAAATGTTCCTTTTTTCATTATTCCCACTCGAATATATTCGCATGGAATTTTAATTCAACTTTTCTATTACCACAGCTAGATACGTGGTCGTTATAGTAAATTGTCGAGGATTTATAGACACGCTATTCACCCTCTCTACCGGCTTCAGTCCGTTGGTGAGCCGCGTTTTATTATTAGTTTTCCGGATTTGCTATGGTACTGCATTTGGATTCCAGCCAGATATTTTCTTCTTTTTGTTACATTCTTAATTCTTAGAATACTAAAGAACTGTTCACCTCAGAGGGTATTATTTTTTTTTCGCCGTACTTTGAAATCTCAAAACCGCATGTTCAGGGGTTGTTTTTGTGTAGTTCGTAAACTGCCGGTACGGCTGACAAAGCCTCTTACATGTTTCCAGTTATTTTTCCACCACGAAACAAACGGTAAAATAGCATATTTGATGAATTTATTTTATGAAATACGTTTTATAAAGTTTTCATTGCTAACCGCGGGAACATCAAAGTTCAAACGCATTTCGTGAATCGATCATAACGTTGAGGTAAAATAGAATAAAAAGAAAGAAAATAGACACTAAACGTATGACCTAGTTGTATTTGACAGCTAGTATTATTAACCTTTTACGTCGGTTCTTGAATCAAAAATGGTTTGGGATATTAAAAGCCTGAATTCTGCCTGCCGTAATTTTATCCAACGTCAAATTTCTCTTAAACGTATAATACCGAGCAATTATTTTGTTTATTGCCCATTTGTCATTTGCAGGGGTGTACATGCGTCTACTTACTAAACTACATACGGTGTAATTGTTTCTCAAAAAAGTGCTTAATATGTTACATTCAATTCGTTAAACGATATTCTCACGAGAAAAATGACGTGGAAAATAGCAGACGGATAAAAAATTCAATTCTCAATCGAACGCAAAGAGCAGGAAATTATTCCGTACGGAAGCGTTTTGAAACATTCCAATAAGAGGAAATCATAATTGAGTACACAAACGATCTGGATCAGCTTTTTATACTTTTCGCTCATTTTGTCTGGACTTACTATATCTGCCCCCATCGGAAATCGTCTACATATCACACGGAGAATACCGCTGCGCTACAATACGTTGCGTTTACAATAGTATATGGACTCCACCCTCTCTCGCACTCTACTTCTGTTTCTATCTCATTCGAACATAGGAAATTTCTCACGGAGGTGAATATATATTCTTGTTTCAGCAACCCCGGAATTCTCCAATATTCCGTTGCTCTCACACGCGCTTTTCCCCCGTTCGCTCGACTTCGACTCGTAGACGTCAATAAATCTGAAATCGATTTGAAAACACTGATACATAAGCCGACCGCACGAGCGACGCTCACGACACTCCGGATTCTAATTTCAATTCTCGCGTGCTACATCGCGTTTCTCATCTCTGCGCACGAGACGGCGCCCAGAGAAAGCAAACAATAACAATCAGTATTTTTTTGCCGCTAGCGTTTCGTTATTTGCGAGACTTGCTTGTTTGTCTCCTGTGTTATACCATTCATCACAATATTTCTTTCTTTATTTACGATTTCCTACGCTCCTCTTATTACTTTCTCGAGTCTCGTATTCATCCCGCTTTCCTTTTTAACGTGTCGCCCTCCTGTTATTCTCTCGATTTATTTTATCTAATCTCAAGATATTTTTTCTCTTCTCGTTTTTGTTTTGAATAAACTTCATTTTGAGATGCAGTAAAATTAAAATACTTTTTATCGCGATACAAGTTGGGATTTCCGAATTGTTACGTTTTTCTCTATCACTCAGAAAAATTCCCTCTCAAGAACATTTTGTACTTCTAATTTTTCGTCTTATTCGTGGGAAAAAATTTAATTAAAAATTCTATTCTACGACAGCATATTTGTCAATTCTCTAAAACGTTTTTGTTTGCTGTCATATTGTTGTTTTCAAAGCAAGTTAGTAATTCATGGATGTACAGTACGAAACTACAACGAATGTGTACAATTTCTTGAAACGAATTTCGCGTTAGCCTTGCGACAACGCAGCGAAACATTATTTTCCGCGCGACGCCACCATACAAAATTCAATATAAAAAGTGCGAACGCAAAATTATTCGGACGCATAAATTTGGGTAAAACTCCCTCGAAAAATTTCTCGCCCTATGCTTTTTCTATTTCACTCGAATGCGATTACATTCGAAATTCTAATGAGGCCTTCGAGCGCTCCTATTTCCACGTGCAAAAAAACATTTGACGTTGAATGATATATTCAGTATCGTACAAAGTTAACTTTCGAAAAGGTATCCGTGACGTTTGATAGTAACCAAATGAAACTGTATCTCGCTCTGCTCCATATCTCTCAATAAATAACGGTAATAGTTTCACGATTCAAAATAATACTCCCGCGATGTTGTGATTCATATATGATTTCACCTTTGTCTTTTAACAATCGCACAAAAGATCAACAGAAGCCGAAGTAATAGTACCAGTTTCTGAAAGAGTCAAACACGAAATTACAAAGCAAAGTCGTTTAGAACAATAAGGCTTACAGAACGTTTGAGAGTGTAGAATATTTATGCGACAAAAACAATGGAGCAACCACTCACAATGAGATTGACCGTCGAGAGCGCTGCGCACGTACAATAGGCTAATATTTTCAAAGACCCAGCGCAAGTTTGTCGATCGAGAAATTTTCGGATCGCTGAATATTATATCGAGCGACTCCTCGAGCAACAAATTTACCGAAAACGGTCGTTGTAACAGGTAGAGGAAAAAATGATAACGGTCTCGTTACGCCTAAGACAATATCATTTCGCTTGAGTACCGTTAGACGATAGTGTACCCACGCTCGCGCTAGATTCAACGGGGTTTATAATCGTTTGCCACGGATAAGCGTCGGGGGCGTCTGAACATAGCTTTCTGTTTGCGCCTCGGCCATAACGCGGCGAGCATTACGACGTGAAATTGACTGCAACTGTTTAACCGAGTTTGCGCGCAAAGTATAAACTTGGGAATGGCTTTGGCCCTTGGCTCTCGCGCATCCCATCAACTCGTTCGACGAATCGATTCCCTTACGCGAGAATTCAACCCAGCCGAGTCTACTAAATTCCTGCAAAAAGAGAAAATAATCGGAACGTGTTGCGGTAGCGAGTACAGTAGTCGAGTTTGTCGACCTGTAAGAGGCAAGAGGCTCGTCGTCGAGGGGAAAATCGACGGAGCGAGAGGAAACGAGTCGACGAAGGACGAGAGAGGCTCGTTGAGAAAGAGAGAAAAAAATGCGAGAAAAATGGAGGTAAAAATATTACGAGGACTTGGCTCTGTCCGCGAATCGAGGATATATTCTCGTTTATCCGCGGAGGGAGCCGTCGAACCACGCGAATTTAATAGACGTGAGCACGTCGAGTCGAGTTTGCGCGAACCCTGTCGAATCCTATGGATGCGCTTTCCGAGAGCGCGGTTTAAGGGCACAACCGAGGGGCACGGGAAGAAGTCATACATATATGTATGTATAAGCGAAGAAAGAGAGAGAGAGAGAGAGAGAGAGAGAGAGAGAGAGAGAGACAGAGGGAAAGAGGGGTATTAAGTGCTAAGAGGAAACTCTATTGCGCTATAATTCCACAAGTATGAGAGCTTATAAGGGGTTAAACCGGCCGATGGTTTATGGTGTTTCAATTACACGCGTAATCGTAGCGGGTATTACGACGTTCAGAAACCCCACCACGATTGTTCCGGCGAATGCGCCGGTGCTTCGGCGAACACGCGTAATAAGGATCGAAATGAAGAATAGGAGTTTCTACGTATAGACGAGAAACCGGATCCGCGATAGTTGCCCGTGAAACGCCCTAGGCGAATATGGATTCCTGGATTATGAACGCTACTAGGGAAAACGAGAGGGATGGATTAATTTAACTTGGTACGATTCGAGCACTCGGAGAAAAAAGACAGATTAACGGATGAAAATCGTAAATTCTCCAGTGCGAAGTTTTGGGACGGGGGGGGGGGTAAAAAACAGTCGAAGATTTGCGACGTAAGGGAAGCGGACGGTTGGAAAGTGGAAAAGGAAGTAATAGTCGAGGAGAGATACAGCGTAAACGGAAACCGCACACGCCCACGCGCGAGCATCGACCGATAGCGGTGGCTCTCTCTCTCCCCCTCTCTCGCTCTCCCTCTCTCTCCCTCGTAGTTCCGGATCGCAGGAGCGTCGAATTCGAGCCACCATCGCCGTCGGCATTGTAATTGGTTACCAAATGAGAGATCGAGCGGCACTAAATCTTCCGAATTTACGCTGTTCGTGAAATCAAAATGGCTCCCGGGCAGTTGGGGCCTTCGGTAATCCGTAGGTGGAAGACGGAATGTAGAGAGCACAATCGCGCTCTCTGTTAAACCGCGCACCATTGTAAAAAGGAGCGTTAAGCGAATGACGAATCTACCCTGTGATTCATATCGCTCCGAGAGGTTCTCTGAGGGATAAATACCGCGGAATCGTATTACATTCAGGGGCTGGAGGATTATTGGAAAATTTACAAATTTCGTACGCACTTTCGTAGTTAGTTTAGTCTCATTCAGACGAGAATTTGATTTTTGATCACTATACGAACTTAGTAACTTAGTAAAAAATGGATACAAAACGTTTCAAAGCAGCAAAGGCTTTGTGATCAAATTAATAATAGTTTCTAAATAAACATAGATAAACAAAGCACTATATCTCCGAATTATATTTCATTCAGCGGGAAAAGAATTCTTTAAAAATTCACAAATTTCATACGCACTTTCGTAACTAAACGAGAAATTGATTTTCGAAAGTTTAAAGATAACGCAATTAATCACGAAAAAATCGAGCCGGGATGAAATTTCAAAATGAAATTAGAACCTGTGAAGTTCGGAAATGTAATTATTATACTTTGATGAAGGCGTGGTCTTATTTGAATTATCCGCATCACTTTCTTACCGAAAACATGGCAAAATGTACAGTGAAGAGGTATTTTTGCTATAGCATACAATTAAATGCATGTTCGCAGTTTTGTTGTACTTCCGCGAGAACTAACAACCTACGAAGTGACCTCCTGGTCTTGTTAGGAATCGGGATGGTTCGCTTATCGGATGCTATCTATATCGAGAGAATGAATACCTTCAACCAGATCGATATCCGCGAAATATTTCTTCGCTTACAACGAAACGAATGTAAATAAAAATCATTTAAATTTACGATCAACAGAGCTCTCGAGTATTACACTCGAAATGATTCGATTCCTTTGATCAAAACTACTTTTCGAGCATCTTCTATACTTTTCGATAATACTCAGCGGTTCATATTCAAACCCATCGAGAGGACGTTAACACGCTTCGGGATTATCTTTCTCCTCGATACGTCGTCTTTTAAAATGTCGGCTCCGTAAAACCCACCTTCATAATGCACCGCTGAGCTGCAAAACGACCGTGCAATTCGTAGCCGGAGCCACAATTTACACTTTGCCGCATCGCGCGCGCGGTCGGAGTGTCGAGAACGACGAGGAGAGGGCGAGAGAGGACGGGGACGCATTCGACGGATGCTCGAGCTCGTCTCTCGTCTACCGAAGAGGCGGTAGGAGCGAAAGAGAACGGACAAGAAGGGGACGGGAATATTAAACGAAATCCTTTTGAAGTGACTTTTCTTAACGTTTTAATTTATTTACTTCTGCATTTCCCGCTTCCCAAAAAGAACGAAAGAAACGCCAAGAAAGATGAAATACGACTAATCTAAAATTAAAAATATTTCCGTACTCGACCGAAAAAAAAATGACTAGCGTTTCGGTGAATTTATTTAGGAAACTACCGAAAGATGCGACAATTATTTGTCTTTAAAGATTTTACGACCGTGAAAAATACGTGATTATTTTTTTTTTGGCTCTGGAAATTCGACATTCGTTGTTGCATAGTTTACAGAGTTGCAAATTTAAACACAGGTACACGTCGAAAATGAAAGAAATGGTAGTCAAACCGTGTTCAAGGTAGCGAGATCGGAAGTAAGACAAGAATGAAATTTAAAATAAGAGAAGAAAAAGGAGTGGGTTCCAAGGAGCGAATGGGAAGCAATAATGAAAAGGCTTTTGAAGCCAGTTTCCTCACGGCATGCTCTGCTGGACCTCTGTGGAGCTTTTTCGTACCCGCGCGCTTTCGTTTAATCCGAGACAATAGATATGGGGGGATGAGTTGACTCAAAATAAAAGTCGCAAAAAGGAGAGAAAAAGAACTGCTGGATTAGAGAACGAATGCGATCATGTATGGTTTTTTTCTCCGTAGAATAAATACGTTGAAACGTCGCCTAAGCTCGTCCGAATGAAACTCGACGTCGGGCGCAAACGATAATCGTACGCGTATATCGTCGATCCTCGGTGTCTCTCTCCCTTTTCTTTTCAATTTTTCTCCCTCGCAAAATGAGACTGCTCTTCAACCATTTGAAACGACAGTCATTAACGCTCGCTGACGGCTAGATGCGCAAAGTCTGCGATTTGGAAATCATTTGTGTTCGCATGTTCACGTGTTATAACGATCGAGCCTGTGCGAAGGAACAACGTTTTTCTTCCCCTTTTTTTTCATTCTCATCTCTTTCTCGCTCCAACGCTCAACTCCAAATGTTTTCAGCGCGATTCCAACATTACGCAGTTTTTTTTTATTTTTCACGTTCGCGACGAGTACGAGAGATCGTAATTTTTTTACTCGTATATTTATACTATTAGGTACTCCGCTCACGTAGGATCATATTTGAAAATAATACATCTCGACGCTCGAATTTATTCAAATTATTTCCCAGAGAATTTACATATATATTCCGGCAAAATTTCGCGTAGCGAGAATTAAATAAGATTAGAATATACGCAAATTCGTCGCTAGAAAGAACATTTGAAGCGATTACTGATGAATATTGTATAAAATCAACAACGCGGCTGCGAGTTAACCAGTTGAGTGTTTCGATTTTGTTGAAAAAACAACGCGAAGAATAGACAAAAAAAATTTTAACAAATTTTGTGTCATAATACAAGATTTTACACTTTTTCATGACGAATGTCTTGGTTGTAAACAGTCAACTGGTTAATGACTCCCAGTCTGGCGCGCGCAAAGAAAAATCCGTTCGCAGAAGATCACAAATGGGTGACAATTCACGATACTCCTACACAATCGCTTCTGCGACACTCGCAATCATCCCTTTCATTCTTCTTGATCATCATCCCGAGCTCGCTGTGTCTTCCTTCGTTCGACATGGCCATTTCCCTTTTGTCGTCGCACCCTCCGTATCATCGTCGAAAATGACTTCACTAATCGATCCCGTCCCGATTGCTAGACCCTCGGGCGGAGTCATTCGTTTTGCAAGAAGGGGACAAAGTGGAAAAGAACGATGGGAGGGGACGTCGAGGATCTCGTCTCGAATGACGAAGGACGAAAAATAAAAATGACTCCGATCGGTCTCGTTAAACGCGGAAAACCAAGAGATTGGTAGAGATTGGAGAAATCGACGCGAGGAGAGCGACAAAAGATGCGACTAGAGTTTTTTTCATCTCTGCCTATAAAGAGAGGAGTTGAGAAGCTTTGAAGGAGCTGAATTCGAAAATGCGATACAGAGAAACACGATAACGTTTGTTGTGACAATTATTCTTATAGAAAGCCGACATGTCGCAGCGAGTATTATACATATAACAGACAAGGCGGTTCAAATACCTCGAGAATGCGAAATCAAGGCGTAGCGAGGAGCGTTGGCTGTTATGAGTGTGGAAATAGAAAAGAGGTGGAGCAGAAAGGTAAAGGAACGTCATAATTATAGAAAGACAAAAGCGAGGAAGTACGAACGACGGCATTCCCGACGTTGCTAAACGTCTACGACAGTGACGTCACCGTCTTCCGTTTCTCTCCAAGGAAGAGCGTCTGAGGAGAATGCCAGAGAGTTGAAAGACCGAGCGAGTCACGGTTGTTACATAATGAGGCACGTTCGCGTGGTAATAAGCACTGTGACATACACAGACACACATTAGCTCTGCCTTGAAAATTACTCACACATTTGCTTTCTTCCACCTTTTCTCGTTGGTACAAAATTCACTTATCTTTCATTCACACTGTTAAATTCGTAACGAATTTCATCGTGTGAGCTTTATTTTGGATAACAAATTTATCGAGTGAATTTATCTTGTAACTTCGGAGTGGATTTCCTTACCCTCTCACCACAACTTTTCGAGAGATATTTCATACTAATTGGTTCTAAGGAGATAAATTCGCGAATTTCTCAGAGCAAAATGAATCGTCGAAGCCTAATCGTCGCTTTAGAATCGCAAAAACGAGCTTTATCGTACAATAGGAGAGTAATGCCCAGGTGGGTAGGGAATAACGGGAATAAACGAAAGATACCGCGATCGTTTCGCTAATATTACGATAATTTCCGTTCGAACATTGACTTTTATATCTTCGGTTTGTATAGCCACCTCCGTACAAAGCCCGAAACGAGGAACACATTATAGTCGTGACGCTAGCGCATTTTGCGACAATAAAGCACCGTCGTGGCGCGTAAACGCCGCGAATCAGCGGTTCGGTGCCATTTTACCACTGTAGAAAATAAAACCGCAAAATTTCGGGCTTTCACGTTACGAAAAGGTTCAATCGTTACGCTTATATTTCAACGTGCCAGTGGCGTAACGATATTGTAGCTGTTGCACTACCCCCGCACGTCCACTTATCCTCTTTCGATTCGTGGAGGGAATAGCGAAGCTTATATACCGTTCGACGCACGTGTGCGTTTCGTTATCGCGAAATTCGTGGCAAATCCGTACGCGAAAATAATTTCGAGCGAAATTGCGGTACGACGGAGTGATCGTTTGGCTCACGCGTCCGCATGATAAATACAAACGGTACCTAATCGGGAATGGATTCCTACCAATTTCATTTTGTATTTGCGTCACTTCTCGATTGTTCTCTCTCTCTCTCTCTCTCTCTCTCTCTCTCGTTCGTGTAAAGAATCTCATGATAATGTTTTAAAATTCTGGCTTCTGAAACAAAAAAACTCATACAAATTTCAGCAAATCCTTAACGAACGCAATTCACTACTTTACAACAGAAACAAGTATTCTCGTTGTTATATGCTAATGACACGGAATATTACCCGAGCATTAATTGACGTTTCTTTAAATATGGAATCGAACTGCGAGTCCGTAGTTGAAAATGCAAACATTGAAATTCAGTTCCTATTCGCGCACGAGAAAAATTTATTTATATTGTAACGATTAACTTTTTTAGAAATTCCAATATTTTACGATGAGTCGATATGTCTATTTAACAAAGTTTCACCGCTGATTATCCGAAACGTAATATGTACTCAACACAAGTGGAATCGAATGAGAAGTAAATTAACAGGTACGTCTAACGGCTCTGATGGATGCGCCGATCAGCGTAACGTGGAGTGCGCAGAGGGTCGCTTCGAGTATATCGAAGCAGTCGAAGCCTGTGAGTTGTTTATTTTTAGGGCTCTTCGTGTTTATACACTAACAAAACAGTGTACACTCGGGGTCGTCGTCTCGCGCGTTCGCGTACACACCTTTTACTCGTATTGTGTGCCACAGTACTTTGTCGAGCATCATATCGCGCGGCACTCGACCCCCTTTGCCCCTGACTGCGCGCTAACCTAACTCAACGTAACCCACCCCCTCCTGCTCTCGCAACCCTTCTTCAACCCGCTCACCCACTTCACCCGCTCTCCGGTCGGGACAGACACTTTGTTTGCTCGCTCTTCGACCATTAGTCGACTGCATCGCGCGTCCCACGACGTCGATACGTACCTGCATAACGCGTTGACTATACACTATGAGCTTTCAGCCAAATGCTGGCTCGGTCGTTCGACCATCCCGTAAGAATTTCGCTAATTTCTTCATTTTAGTTTCTCTACTGTGAGAAATTCATAATTCATAGGATTGAAAATGTGGAATAGTCACGATGATATAGTAGCACTCAAAATTATTTTGAAATTGCAAAATGCAAAAAGAATGTACAAAATACTAAAAATATTTAAAATTACTACAAAAATATTTGACTGCATGATAGTATTAAATCAACTACTTCTTCGTTAATTTTCTCTTTCACTTGAATCATATCCGTCCGAATACTTTTAAACGTCACCGTATATAAGAGGAGGCCGATAGAGAAAGCCTTCTTCCTTTTTAGGAAATTCAATAATCCGACGTGCTCCCCATTTGCATCCAGCGACGTCGAGACGAGTGTTATTATTTCTTCGAGACAGACAGGATGTCCGAGGGACTCAGCTACGAGGTCGCACCGAGTGTAACCGTATTCATTCACCGACGTTGGGGGATTCAAAGAGTATTATGCTTCTCATATGAATATTTTTCCTTCCCTTACGTACTTTTTTCCCACCCTTATCTTTTGAACCTTGCGAATACGTGACTATGGTTTCATCAAAAGTTACCGAGAATGATCGATTTCTCTAAATGTTTCTCTCTCGTATGGTTATTAGTTGTTACAATGTTGTCATAGGAATAAATAATAGATTTTTACACGAATCAGTGTACCATTTGCTAATCCTATCGGATATATATCAATCGTATCTAACTCAGATTACCATTCGGCTGTTTATCTCTCATCGTTATCTTATGGGCATTTCTGATATTAAATCCGAATAACGTATAGCTCCGGTTTGTGAAGTTTGTGGCTCGGGTATATTCGACCGCATATGTGTAGTTTATACTAGGTTCGCTATCGGCTTGTTCACGCCACAGTAAATATATCGGGTGAAATTCACTGCTCTCGCGAAGATACGTACAGAAGAGCGGTATATCTACGTGCTTATACGATATTCACAGTGACGAAACTCCGCGTATACGCGCGGTCAATGTTTACTCCGTAAGCGTTTAAGGTTCCACGGTGCATTCTTCTTTTTTTAGTCCTTCGCCGTTTCTTCTTCTTCTCGCCCCTCGAGCGGTCGACTTTTTTCTTAGTTTTACGACCGATGCTAGATTAGGATTTATTTTAATCTTAAAAGCCCGTACCTTCTTCACACTTCCTTTCTCGTACTTTTACTCTACTGAACAGCAACGCCCACGATTGTTCGCAACAGTCGGTATGTCTTACTTTGCACCGAGTGTCTCGTAAGTAGGAATTCTCGTACTTTTTAAAGTGAAGTTTATCGCAAAATCAGAATGAATATAGGTCCTACGTGAAATTATAGATTAACAATAAACTGAATGAAAAAAAAACTTAACATTTTTTATCTCAAAATGTTAAAAAAGGGTTCACGCTGAAAAAAAGTTCAGCCTTGTTTTCATACTTCAGTAGTCACCGGTCTGACTAATAGTATATGTCGGTCTTCTCCCGCTATGCTCTCTTTTCTTTTTATTCATCTACACGAACCTTCTACTCTTACTACCCTCTTTTCAGTTACACTTCTATTTCTTCCCACCTCTAACTGATTTGCTTTATTTTTTCCCTAACCATGTGTACAGTTTTCTTCTCCCTGTTGGAGGATTTTGTTTGTTTCTCATTTTGAATCGTCTGGGAATAGAAGAAGGATGAAAATGGAGGTAGAAAAGAGTGAACGAAACAGTTAGAGAAAAATTCTTTCGTCATTTGTTTTGACACGTAAAATCAAAATAAGAATGAAAATTAAACGAGCAAGAAAAAATAAAATATTCATATATTTATATGAAAATGAGTACCTATATCACACTTGTACCTACTTACAGATATTGATTCCCGAGTAAATTATACGTCAACGCTCATTCCCAAGTGCTCATTTAATTTCTACTACATCGAAACTACTCTAAATGTATACTCCACCTCCTGCAAATCAATCGTTACCACACCCAGTTTCCTGCGAATGTGTAATTGAAGAAACCCCAATCGCACCAAGCCGTCTGCTAACTTTCCAATAATTCACCTACCAGCCACTTTTACTTTGTGGTATATTCGATTCGCGTGACGTCCCGAATTCACATCAATATTCACCTTCCGATCGTCTAAAACGCCGTTTCGTCGAAACCACTTCCGTAAAATTCGCTACAAATCTCAAACTAGAAATCGTATAGTTCTTGAATAAATGTGATTTTCTACCCACATAAGACAAGAAATAAGTTGTTCGATATCGAATTTATGCATCGATGACAATCGTTCCGTAATATAATACGAGATCAAAAAAATCAAATTGGTAGCTCGATTGCATGGAAATCGAAGGGTTCGCGAAGGGTCAAAGGTCAAAATATAAATTCGCAAATTTCTATTCAAAATGGTAAGAAACGACCGATTACGATATCGAACGAGGGTGAATTTTTTATTTCAACTTATAAATTTATACCTTCCGCGTGCACAGTCACGATGAATCCATATCCCAAGCGAAACACGTACAGAGAATATATAGGTCGTTACTACGTGAGTCGATGGAAACAAATAAAATTACCTTATTATATTAATATTTTGATATCTGACATTTTATATTCATTCAAGTAACACTCGGCACGAAACGGTGGATGCGCTGTAAAATTTCTCTTTGAGTGATTAAAAAGTACATTCTTTTCTAATATAAGATTAAAAAGCACACATGACTGTAAAACGACAATTAAATTGAATATGGAGATCTAAGGGATGTACCGTCGTAAAAACTCAAATGTGATCGTCTCTTTAAAGGTAAAATTTTCACCCTTACCCTCTTTTTCCGTTCAAGTAATTCTTTAGGAAGTCGCTGGATGCCTGACAATCCTCATTGGTTTAAAATCGAAAGGTAGAGGCGAGTGGAATTTCAAATAAAATACGGTGACGAAGTTCTTCCATCTAACCCTTCGGATTCAAATTTAACTTTTTCTTTTGCGAGTGGGAGATGGAAAAAAAAGGATAAGAGGACAGGGAGAAAGGATGAAAGAAATAAAAAAAATCAAGAAATAAGAGGTCGGAGACGAGAAGAGAAACGTGTATAGAAACTTTGGCATTCGATTGAATGGGGAAAAAAAAGTTTTTCGGCATAGATGGTCGAGATTTTTAAAATTAGACCATCCGATGATTTATGGTAGTAGAATCGAAAACATGAATAATTCCTGGTTTTTATTGGCTGTTCAATTTCGGCCAACCCTCCCTTTATCTTCTTCCTGTTTACTCTCAAATTTAAAAACTTCCACGAGATTTTATTACTGTGGAAGTTTACGTCTTGTCGATAACCAATACCGAGACAATCCTGCCTAACATGATTGAGGAATAAATTTAATTCACTGACTGAAATCGGAGAGATAAGACATGTGGAATGAAAAGAAAAGTAGAATAAGGAATCAAGGAAAGAAAAAAAAGAACCGTCGTCTTCCTGAGTCTGACATGTCGAGGCTTACGTAAGCGTCAACCCGGCGCTGTCGTGCGAATTGCCCTCGAAGTTTCAGCGCGGAGTTTCGACGCGAGTTAACGCGGGAAAATTTACGAGTTTTCTGCTCGCGCCAATGGTTCTTAGACGATCGTCCCAACGATATTGGACTCGCGTTAATTGAAGACTGAAAGTTCAAGTGGGTCGAGTTTTGCTATTGACGAGAGAGGTTAATTAACACAAAAGCAGAGTTTGTATACGTGAAATCATATGCGCAGTATTTTAAGGGTGCACGTTAGAGAATAACAAGGACTGCAGACGAGGAAACGAAATGAGAACACATTACGTTATTAATTCGAGTATTTAAAAAGGGTGAGAGAAAATGATCGATCGAACAGAGAAAAAACATTTGGAAAATTCGTATTCCTTAATTTGTGCAGCGACATTACTGTTTTATACATTATTCATGAGAAGGCTCATGAGTCTTGAATTTAAAATCAGCTTCGACATTTCCCCGTGTAAGAACGGATGACAAATATTTATTCATTTTTGTAAAAATGAAGAAAATTAGAGTCTTCTTTGTCACCAAAACCATTGCTGATATGTATTCGGGGGCCATCTCAATTTCGAGATTATACAGTGCAGGTCCCTCAAGATCTTCCATATCCATTCTCCACGCTCGGAACCCTTCTTACCTATGAACACAGTGTAGCGAATTAACGAGAATTAATACATTATCCCGTAGACGTATAACAGACCCCCAAGTAATTACCGAACGAAGATACGCGCTATAACCTACGGTTATAGGTGTATTCAGTTGCATTCGAAACTCGATAGCTTTGTATTAAATTTATCTTCGGAGTAACGTGCACGGGAGTATCAGGAACGAATTGCGAACACAATGTGTTATTATATTTTAATTTGCAAAACAGCCAACCGACCGAAAAAAATTTACGTCGCGTGCTGCGTATGCATAATCAAATACATCTCAGCCATTCATTTAACATTTTACTCTACAGCTAATACTGCCATTTCGCAAGAAAGAATCGTACCAAAATATATTAATTTCGACAGAGTAATTTTATTCCTACAGCGTGCCCGACTCGAACGTCACGCAGCGCGTTAGCTCGAAAAATATTTTTTTAACTCGAGTGTAATTTTTTGTTTCTCTCGTTTCTTCCGTCTCTTTTACCGCGACATTCCGCCTATACAGTCAAAAAATTACGGCGTCGAAAGTTCAACCCCTCTTCGCATGGACTCGGACCATCGAGAAACAGACTGCAGGTAGAAGAAAAAAAAGAACTATAAGAATGGCAGAGCGTAAGGTCAGATGGTCCAGACATTAAAAAGTTTTCATTTCGACTAGCTTTAAGCGTCGAAGTTTCGTCCTCCCCTCCGCGTTAGGCAACATAATTCAGAACTAATACTGTTTTCAAGTGCGACGCGCGGCCGTCTGGTTATTTCGCCCCGGGATCATAACCTCCGTCTAAAACTTCGAACGAGTAGGTTTCCCAATGCCTGGGAAACGTGCTTTCGGCAATTTATGTAACGGAACGAACGTCGCGCGAACTATTATCGCGTATCGAATATATTTACGAAGACACTCGCTCACGTACGTGCCGAATTATATTGTTCTCCCAATAGTGTATTAAAAGCCCCAATGACAAATTGCGGAACATCGTCGTTAAAGCAGATCTCATTGTATAATTTCAGCGATAAATAGGTAAAGCCCGACGAAGACTCTAAAGAGCTTTCGCGGCTATATTTAGGCCACGGTTGATCTACAATTTCGTGCGAAAATACTACTTCTCTTATTCAATTCCCGGTGGTTCGGAGTCGAGAGGCTTGTTTTCGTGTATACCCACAATGTTAGCAAATATCCCAGGAGAGGAAATCGTAAACCGAATCCACATCGTGCGCGAAGGACGCGCGTTACGAGACGCGTGTTCATTATTCAAGTCGTCTAATTCAACTTTCGTTCCGTTTAACAAATAACGATCGCCTGGTGAGCCAAGTAAGCTCGTCGAGAGAACTCCGTTATACATATATATAGATAATACGAGCGCGAAAAAAACTTTCCCCTTTTGCGATCCTATCGCATCGGAAATACACACAACACGCTCGAACAAATACACCACGATAAAAAAGAAGAACGCAACAATAAATAAAAAAAGAACAACAAACCGTCGGATTTTATCCACGTTTTATTTATTTTACAGCCGCATCGTCGATTTGGTTCCGCCTGTTATCGAACTTTTATATCGACCGCGTGAAATCGCTCGAAAAATTTGCGCTCATCGTGCGAACAATGCCGATGAGGGCTACAAATTAATTTATGTTCGCATTCGTTAATCGAACCGATATAAATTTTTTATGTTCAATAATGAAAACCGATTTCACCGGTTACTTTTTTCCAGCAAAAATTCGACCGATTAATTTCACCACGGCGCAATTTGTTTCTGACAGAAATTTCGGCCGAGATTCATTTGTAATTTACACAAGATTCGATAAAAACCTATTACAATGTCGTACAGAATATAATCTCGATTGAAGAAAAAATTCTCGGACTAGAACGTTACAATAGTCGAAAAGTTACAACAATTAACAAAATGATAGCAATTGAACGACTAAGAAGGTATTATCCGATTTCCGCTGAAAAAATTACAAACCAAGCGAATTCGTTTGTTAAATCTCCGTGAAAATCGGATAAACAGCTTGACGTACACATAACGCTCTACCTAATCATTCTAGCTGGCTCTAACATTTTAATCGATTTCACAATGCAAGCACAAATGAGTCTTGAGAAATTCTATGCCAGAGACAAGGGAATACAAGTTTCCAAATAGCGTAACCACTTTCTTGTTCGAATACATTTCCCTTAAATTTTTGAATTATTCATTATTAACCATGAAAAATGAAACAGCTTGTTTAATAAATTAGTTTTTCGTGCTTTTAATATTTCCGTTCTTAACGTATGAAAATTTTAATTTTTAACTTGAAAATTTAATTTCGACAAAATTACGAGAACATAATTTTTCCTTTTACTGATAGTAAAATTCTAGTCAAACACGAAATAGACACTTTTATCCGACAGTGTATGTTAGCAAAAATTTAATCTGATACTTTCTAATTTCAAAAATAGTTATTTCGTTCTTAGATTGAAAGTGATCCATTCCGTTTTGGATTTGGTCTCGCCTGTTCTGAATTTCTAATCCCCAATATTGACAACTGGACTAGTACCCAGTCAAACGTTCCATTCTTCCCTTCCTCGCGCCCACCCTCACCAAACGGCGCTGTCGATTCAGTCTACATCGCACGTACCGCTTATTGGCGACATGCCGAGGGCGCACGCAGCTTCGCCGTTAAATTTATGAAGCTCTCTTCGTGAATTTCGCTCTGTTGAGAAGTTGAAAAGAGAGAGAGAGAGAGAGAGAGAGAGAGAATGTTGGAAAATAGTAGGGGACGCTAGTCAGGTTGTTACAGGATCGAGAAGTCTGACGCGCGACGAAGATCGGTGGTAACTTAACGTGAATTATGGATTTTTCGAAGTGACGTTAAATCAACTTTCGTGTTTTTTTCCTTGTTCTCGAAAAAAGAGTAGTTAAACTCGCGACAGCTAGTCTACTCAAACTGGATCAACGTTATCAACTCGTACGCGAGCTTTGTTTTGAGAAATAAGTAGTACAGCCTAGGATTGAAAAGTCGTTGACTCGTACTACTATATATTTCTTTTCTTATCGAGAATTAATTACCACGAGAGCTCCCATTGTGGAATAGAGGCAATATTAAGATGATGCATAGGGGGAAGATAAAATAGAAGTCCGTGTTCGCTTCAGGAAGGCTCCAACCGCGCCTCCTCGTGGAGAATATATGGCCGCGAAGGAAAAAGGCGTCGTTACCAGAAGCTCATTAACGAAAACTACCCCCAAGACACCCTTTGCAACCCCTTAGGCACCGTGCAGCAGTAAGGAGGGTCGGTGCTCTTGTCACCTCCTTCGTTACTCCGACTCGTTCTTCTTCGTCTACTTCGACCCACCCGACCGGAAGAAAATAAGTCGAGCGAATGCAATAATTCGAGAAATTCGAATCGTTCGCAGATGGGATATATCTGCTGTACGTACAGCAGCGCGATTCCGCAAGCCTCGGAATTAACATCGCGCTAGGTAAACGAACGTTCGGTCCTCTGTCAGCGAAATTGCGTTGCGACTGTAAACTGCAATACCCAAACTACGGACGTGCGTACAGGCACTCGACTGCGTCATACAGGGCCCCAGGCGTATTACCTCGATCTTGGGTCAACGTTCGCAATTACAACCCTAATTTCACGTCACACGAGCATGCTCTATCGATATTTCAATTTATCGACTCATCGATCTGTTGCATTCGATGATTCGACGAAATAAAATCAACATAGAGCAAGAGCGGTAACGTGCCATGGATTTGGGGCGCGTATTTCGAATAACCTCGCCGCGTTGAGCTATCACAACCAGCTAATTAGTCTCGTAACTATACTTTCATCGAGTTCGAATTATTACAGTTGCGCATGATAGGGAAAGCGGTACACAGAAAAAAAGGATCACTTCAATCAAGAAATATATACTTGATTCAAGAGTTATGCGGAAGAAAAAAAAAATTCCGTCATCAAGAAACTAATTTCTCCATATTAGTAGAAAATTAAATTCTTAAATTGAGAATTTTTTCTCTTGAATCTTGAATCAAGATTTTTTTTCTTGAATCAAGTATTACCATACTTGAGCCAAATCTATCTTGTTTTATCCTAAGATAATTATTTCTCAAATAAAAAAAATAGTAATAATAATAATAAGTAATAGTTTCTTGAATGAAGAATATATTGACTTATTCAAGGACACACGTTCTTGGATCAAGAAATTCACAACTATTGTCTTTAAAATTTATTTCTTCATTCAAGAAAGAAAAAAAGACTTGATATTGGAAGGTATATTTCTTCCGCATAACTTTCTTGATTCAAGTAATCCTTTTTTTCTGTGTATATCGCGAGTTCAGAGCCCCGAGCTTGATTATAATATTACCAATTTATATGATTAAATCCAATATGTAATTCATGTAATGTGTGAATGTAAAATTCAATTTCACAAATATATATCGGATTGAAATTATTCAAAAAATATTTAATTTTTGGTCAATTTCGTATTGTTACGTGACATTTTGCACGCTCGTTCGTGCTTCATTATTTCGATTGATTTTCCAGTTGTAGATAGAGTAAACCATGACGAATCGAATTATGTATACATAAATATTAATCAACTTTGCGTAATTACATTGCTCACAATCGAACGTCAGAGTTGTTTGGCTGAAATTTTATTTTTCAGGGAGAATGAAAATAACGGAAAAGAAACCAAAAACTCGGGAGGTTGGCAAAAATCTGACGCTTGCCGTAACTGAAGTTGCCGCTGCGCATCACTCTCGAAATATACGCGCGTAATTCGTGGCGAAAGCAGCAACAAAAATACATCTCGAGCAAGGTTAATTTGAATCATATGCGACTTTTCTTATCTCGCGCTTGAAAAATGTTCGCACTGTCGCGGGTCTAATAAATCTAATAATAAAAATTAAGACACGATACCATCTAGAAATAAATTTTTCCGTATTCCGATCTATTTTTTGCGGATATGCTTGTAAGCGTGATAAGAGTTTAATACATCACGCGTTATTCAATTTGTACGCAGTCGTAGTTTTCGAAGAAACCCCTTACTCAGCATTATTTTTTTCAAGCGTTTTTCATTCCCGTAGACAATTTTTCCGTGACAGGACATAGATGCGAGCGTAACTCTTCAGGAATTACTGGATTCGTGGCTGGAAAATTGTCGTTTCATACGGGGTTTCCATTTTCTTCTCCGAACGTGACGTACCCCTCCAGCTCGCGCAACGAGCGTGTATGTATATCACGAGTGTGTATGCGTGCGGCCAACCTATGCGCTTGAAAAATATTCGCACGTAATCTGTTTCGAAACGAAAAGAAAATTTAAACCCGACGAGATTAAATCAAATTCGCAAACGTGACTCTCGGGCGCTGTGCTTTTTAAACAAAAAATGCTTTTGCTCCCGGCCGCGTTTGCGTTTTTATTCGATCGAAAATTTTATGCAACCTATTGATTGGGAATTCGATTTATAACGTCCGTAAATTAATCGATTTTAACTCGATTTCGTAGGTGGGAGAAATTCTAAAATAACAATATCGCGTGCTGGACGAATCCCAGTTCGTTCCTCGGTGGCAAAGAGATGTTGCAATTTACCAAGCGACACAGGAGGGGGCATCCGAGCGGGTTATATTGTATCGCGTGAACGAAGGGGGAGCGCGTATTGAAACTGGATACGTACCCAAAATGCGATACGCGCGAGAAGCGCGCATAATACTGTAAAATACAAAGCAATTTCGTTCAAAAGGGTAAATCGAATTCGCAGAAATATCGCGGGGCTTTAACGATTTTAACCCGTTCTGGCGTAATTGCACGTAGATGCGTTCATTTCGTAAATGAAATTACGCGGATAAAAGGCTAATAAATCGCGAGATGGTAGCCCCTCGTGTTCCCGAAAGCCCCGAAGGACCATTTTGCGTTACGGCTTTCGATGTCCCGATTGCCGCCTGCGTATCGCGCGGCGTTCTTTTTTCGGTATTTTCGCAATATCGGTCCAACGACAGCGTGTAAAACCGGGACGCACCAACGAATTCGGCTATTTGCGCCGTTGAGATCACCGATAATTTACGACTAAATAACAATCGAGATAATTAATAACCGTTGTATTATCGTCGATGGTACGAATCACGTAATTATTAATTAGTTATTTGTCGATATTCCAGCCTTTAACCAGTTGACTATGTTCGTGATGAAGATATTCATCACGAAAGAAGTAAAATTTTTTATTCTGACAAAATTTGTCAACATTTCATTTTGTTTGTTTGTTTTGGCTCAGAAGTAATATCGATCTCATTGTTAGGCGAATATGTTGCGATCAATGGATAGTTCGCTAGAAAGATTGGCCGCTCGTGTACCAAGTCGTGTAATGACACGTAAAACGCAAAGCGATACGTAATATCGTTCGTCGGGACGAAATCGAGTCTGTCGGGTCGATGCTCGAGCGCGCAGGATGCTTTTACTCGGGAAATTACCGTGAACGAAATCATCTTTCTCGTACACCTTGTCTCTCTCTCTCTCTCTCTCTCTCTCTCTCTCTCTCTCTCTTTCTCTCTCTCTCTCGTATAACGTTATATACCGCGCACTCGAGTTTCCATTTTCTTGGAAACGTGTACCCATTCGGTGTAGACCGTCGATGTCTCGGCGCTGCGTCTCGCACGCGCATTGTATTTTAGGACGTGTCAGTGTCGCCGAGCGCACCGACGATGGAACTGAATTTTTACCAGAACACACCCGTATAAACAAAGTGTCCCGTGAAACTGACTTTTCCATTGCGCACGTCCTCGTCTTTTATTTCACGAGTTTAACCGCTCCCGTTTCCGGAAAATTTTGGACAGAAGTCTTACGGAATCTCAATTTTCGCGATGAAAGAGAGAGAGAGAACAATACTCTCTCGTTGGGGGGATACCATGCGAATGACTTAATATCCTCGATGTCTTACAACGCCCTGGCCGGCAATTTTTCCGAATGCCGACCGCCCACTTGGTCTGAATTACGGAATTAAATTTCCCGGCGATACAGTGGCTGGATAGCCGCGCTTTTATAAGTTTTCGCGAAAATGAAAATTCATAAAGATACTTTACCGAGCGTGGAAACGCGAGAGCCTGAGATGAGGAGGCGTGGGGGAAAGAGCCTACCGCGCGGGAGCAAACGGGCGAGAGAAATATTTCGCCGTGAAAAACCGACTCAACCGGTGAAATTCATTCGTTCGAGCTGGCAGCGCTTTGATGCAGGCTCGCGCTCTCTGGGCCTTCCTATTTATATATTTCTCCTTTGGCTAAATTGCGCCGTATCTATTACGTGATTTCGTGTGGCCGAGCTTTCAAGAGTGAAAAAGTCTATACCGCGTTTCTCCCTTCAATAGGAATTTCTTCCTACTTTTCTCTCTCGATTTTTCTTCTCCTCTTTCTTTTCCCTTCCTCCCTTCCTCCCTTCCTCCCTCTCGCTCTCCTTCTCTTTCACTCTTTCTTTCTCTGTTTTTTTTTATCAGCACCGTTCGACCTATATTCGAGCGCGCACTTTATGCACCTTTCAACATCGCGCGCTTAATTGTTGCGCCCCGAAATTACCGTATTTCTCATTTAGTTTTTAATCAAGGAAATAGATAAAGGAAAAGAGAATAGGTTCAAGTTCATATAACGGAGTGTTATTTTTCTCTCTCAAAAATATATTTGCCTTCCCTTTCGTTTTACGTTTGGTCATTAGCTCTCGTAATTATCGAAGTTTCGTTCTTCTTTCTTCTCGATAGAGCTAAGAGAAACAATGTTTGAATTAAGGAAAATGTAAAAACTCGAGATTTTTCGCTCGCGAGATGCAAATTGTTAGGGAAAAAAAAATCATCAAGGGCGAAGTTTCACGATGATCTAAGCGAAAAATGCGGAAATCTCGAGGCACGGAGCAGAGGCCGTTTTGAGAGTTCCGCGGAGCGGCAAATTGCGACTCGTGCGGATGTTTTATGCGCCCTCGACATCTCGCGAACCGACTTATTCTCTACTTACCCATAAAACTTTCTTTACGATTCGGAAAGGATTGAGAGTGAAAATAATATTTTTTCTCTTTATATTCTCCCTGAATTGTAATTGGAGAACGTGAAAGAAATAACAGACACTAAAACTGCAGATAGATTTCACTCGTTAAAAATCGTTGTACCTTTATCCATGGATAATGAAAGGAGTATTCGTACATCACGTAGCGTAGCGTTAACCGAGAATATCTCAAACTGTTATCTCAAATGAGAAGACTGTAGAAAGGCTAAAAAAAAAACGTTATCGAGACGAAGGAAACAAAGAAAAATTCCGATGAAAATTTCAGCGTACGCGCTGTAAATAATTTCGATATCGAGACCGAGAAGATGTTCGCTGGGAGCTTCCGATATATCGATTAACTCGTGCGGGGGAATTCCGTCGAGTGTATATAAAGGTTGCGCAATCTCCGAAGTCTCGGACCCTCTCGGCGAGTTGAGATTTCGCGAGAAAGTATAAGTTGCGTGCAGGGAGCTCCCCATGGCCTCGGGGCTTCGGAAGCCCGCGAAGATATTTAATTTTCCCGACGGGAAGAGCGCCCGGCCGATATAAAAGCTGTGAAATGATAAGCGCCCGGCTCCGCGAGAGGAACCGAGGCGATAAAGGCGAAAGAGGTCGGGAAAGAGGTCCGCCGAGTCGTAGCGGGGACCGGCTAAAAACGTGTAAGGATACGCGAACGTATTTTTAATTTGCATTTCAACGAGCGCGGAGCGTCCTTATCCGTCCGAACTCGCACTTTGGCGGAATGTTAACAAGCTGCCGCTAGACTGGCCGTGAGCGCGAATTAGAATATTCGCTGCTAATCTCGCCGTCGAGATTTCGCCGTCGGCTCCTTACGCGAGAGCGAGAAAAAACGAATTTAACCGTTCGTTGGATAACCGTGAGAAGACTCCTCCTCCTCCTCCCCCTCCCTTCTTTTTCATTTTCGCTATTTAGTTTTCTAGAATTTCATTTAAACGCGAACGATCACGGTTAGTCGAGTCGGGAAAAGAATTGAAGAAATGAAAACAGTTGTTTGAATTTTTTCAGTTACAAGCCCGAGTTTTACGTTGCGAGATGTTTCGCTCGACTGTGGGTGAAATGCTCTAGAGAAAGTGTAGTGTCGAAAATAAAATACATACTTACCACTTTCGATTCTCTATTTGGAAAAAGTTCCAAGAGAGCTTTTCAGTTCTCCCCAAATGTACCTACTCTCGCGTTTTCACAAAGATCAGCGATATACATTACGCTCGCAATATACAACTGAGATGAAGGTTCACGGGTATATACATCGCGAAATAATTAATGAGAAGTCCCGGGAGTGTATTATTTCATTCTATACGCACAACTACGCGAGCTCAAATACGAAATATACGCTACTTTCTGTGTATGTAGGTTATACAAACTCGAAATGTGTAAGCGTTTACGTAAAGACATTTCGCCATCTTTTGCAATCGGGAAACCACTCGTCACATTTGACAGGTTTGCAAGGTTCGAAATTAACTTACAGTCACCTCTTCCGACTTAATTAATATCGCTTCCTTCTTGCCAAGTCACATAATGCATACATTTCCTATTCATTAACGCCGTTTCTAATTATTACGCCCTTTTCATCATCTCTTTACCTTTACTACGTAATTAAATTGTCTTGCGTCAAAAGAATCTCCTTTCCTACCTTTTTTCTTCTCATAAACGCAATATACTGTAATTCAATGTCGATGCTTACGACATTATTACAAGCGAGAGAACCTGTAGCGTCTAAGCAGAAACAGTTTTATTCGTAGTTCTACTTCGTTCACCCCTCGACGTTTATTCTCGAGAAACAATTCGTATCTCGCGTCGATTATAAAAAGTTGCCCGATAAATCTGAAACCAGCGCGCAGCCCTCTTATCCTCTTCTCACTTCTGGATGAAGCTCCAGCTAGAGCGCTAAAAATCGGCGTTATACGTTAACGGGCAATTTACGTTAGGCGCGGTCGGAATTACGCTCGTTATTTATACCCTTCGTTATCTCGACAAGAGCGCATTTTTTGTTGTTATATCCGGGGCCGCGGATTTACCCTGGAGGCATTCGAGCACTCTCGCGCCTGCGCCCTCGCCCCTACACCCAAACTCACACACACAGATACAGAGAGGGAACAAGCACCGAGCTCCTTATTCCCGCATTCGCGCGACTCCTCAACCTCTTTTCTACGGATTGAAAAGAAACGCGTCGTGGGGGATCGCGCGAACCCTTCGCGCGGAATAATTAACGCGCGAAGAGGGAAGGGACAGAAACAAGATCAAATATTTTTCTCGTCGCACGAGACGCACATTTACCGATCCGGAGGAGGGACGAGGAGAAGGGAGGACGGAGGGTGACTGGCGCTGCAGGCACGTACTTCCGTAATTGTCGGAGTCGGGCGCCCCCGAGACGGCGTTTAACGGCGCCCGCTATATAAGCGTCGCGAAACTCGACGCACTCTTTCGTCCCGGACGCGGCTCGTCTTTCGTTCCGGGTAGTTCCAATTGACTCGACCGACCGCAATAACGTTCAACCTACAAGACTTTACTGTTGGAGTTGAAGAATTAAAACAAAATTTATACAAATTTGTTTCGTGTTACATCCCTTAAACTTTAATTAGTTTTTGTTGAAAAAAATTCTATCAATCCTTCATAAATCTCATAAAACCAGCTGGATGATCGAGACTGTATTTAGTATTCGTTTTTATTCATAATTGAGGATCTGTAGGGGTATCTCAGAACCAATATCGAGGTTTTAAAAAATAAGAATTAAATTTCTTCTACAAATATATGTTTTATTTTGAAGGCTTGTAAGTTTTTAAGATTTTCAAAAATTTCGACTCGCACGTTTCGTTCAATTCCATTCGCGTCTTTCGATTATTAGATTGACTATACAAAGATTAGAGTCGTTTATACAGTATCGTAATTAGTGGAATTAACATCCCATTGGTCAATCCCCTCATCGAGCAACGGTTAATCCGTTTAGTACGCAATTATAGATGATTAATTGGGGATATTGGATTAATAGATACAAACCTCGTTACAAAATCGGACGAGATTTCACTCTAAAACGAACGATTAATCTTCTGTCATCAGGTTTCGTGGATGCGAAAGAGGGATCTGCACATTCTGACCTCGTCCATCTACGCTTACACTGGCGATCAGCGATTTTCCGTGAAGCATCCTGAAGGGTCCGACGAATGGACGTTGAAGATCGCTTACGTGCAACCACGCGACGCTGGGATTTACGAGTGTCAAGTTAACACGGAGCCCAAGATGAATTTGGCTTTCGAGTTGAGAGTAGAAGGTAATAACAATCTTACTTTTACTCGATCGACTTGATTTTAAACTTGTACCCAAATTGACTTTCATTCGCACGCTGACAAGAAATTTGGTTGAACCTACTAAATGTTATACTGTCAAAATGATGTTTTGTAAGATAAAATTAAAGTTCATTCCAATAAAAACATATTGGTAAATTTAGTTTGGCAGTATGCTTATTGAGTTTAACAAAATTTTTTCCCGGTGCATACAAAGGATTATGTAATGAAATAAGCAAAATTACTCTACGAGTAAGATGGACAACCTAATAATATACTAATATTTACTCTGAATACGAAACTATGAAAAGTAGTTACGATTACGTCGAATACGGTAACGAGTACGAAATATTAAAATGTAATATTCATTCAAATTCGAGGAAGCAGCGAGGAGGAAAGTTTAGGTAGTGACAAAACAATCATGGCGTTATTTTGTTCAAAGCAGAAGTACAGCATCGGTACGTGTTAAAACGCGTTGGTGTCAACAAAAACGTTTCGCGCTTCCTCCCTCGCGTGCCCGTCAAACCGACATCGTGAAGAATGTTCCGCGGAAGATCGATTAGCCCCGGTAGTGGCCGCTCCAGCTACTTCCACGGCTATCTCTTGCCTCTACGAGTGCTTCGCACTTCGCTGCTTCACGTCTCGCCCCTGTTTACGCTCACACGTCGTTTTTTTTGCGCTCTCGCTTTTTTCCCGCTGCCCTCTTTTTCCAACTATTTTTTGCTGCAGACATCGAGACACGAAACAGAAAGAATTTGGTCGTACAGCTCTTAAATACACCAACTTACATTGAAACGTATGCTGAGAAAAATTTTTTTTTAACCAACAAAATGTACATGTGTATTTTTAAAACGACATTCTAACTGTTCGATAAAGTTATCATTCAGTCATTTTGTCAAATCAACCAATATTGTTTTCTTCATCTCACAAAATATCGTTTTTATAGTATAGGAATGTACATTCAATTAATTCAATAAAAATTTATTCTCAGTGCAACGTAGGAATGCGAGAGAGTACTCGATCGTTAATAAAAACATCTTAATCGCAATTGAAATCTTTATATCTAATCAGTCTTTACGGTACCTACCTATTGCTCAGCTTAATTGAAATTAGAATGATTACGCTCATAAACAGGATGAATGCTTGGAATAAACGGGAAACATAAAGGAGAAAATTTATTGGGAGGAATCGTTTGACAATTAACATAATTCAAAGCAAAGCGTAAACCCTACTATACGTGTACGCTCTACCGCAGCAACTATATTGCGCTCCAAATTATAATTGCATGACTATTAAGAGACGATATACACAAATGTGGGGGTCTACAGAGGTATCAGTGATTATATGCTTTGCCATATCGCCAAGTGGTCGATCGAGCTGCGAAAGAATATTGCTTGTTCGTATTCGTATACTAGAATTTTCACTGAGAGTCTATAATGTTACCGGTAGTTGAATCCTCAATCCGTAGCAGAAGGGAATCGATTAACTCGATATCTTTTGTGTCATCCCATTCCAGAAAGTGACCCTGTCCTCGCCACCATCACTTCATCGAACAACAATCGCCGGACTTTCGATCCAGGTCAGAATTACGTACAAACAAAATATATTAATTTATTATTGCTGAAAATTGTTGTTTAGATTATTTAAAAATGGAGATAAAATTGCGAATCGATACGATATAATTAAAGAGTTTCATTATTCGAGAATTTAATTTTGAAACGAAGAAAAAGGACGATCGAATTCAATCTAAAACCACAAAGAATGATAATTGTATTTCCACATCCGAAATGAAAATCTATTTCGCGAATAATAGTAAATAATCGATTTAATCAGAAAAGGAAAGAACAGCGGGTAAAAGTGGTGAGAATTAATTGTCCGCAAGATTAAATTTCAATATTTAGAGTTAATCGAACGCGTAACGCTTAAATCGATAGTAACGCGTTGCCAGTGTATAGGTTAAGCTCTATACTCGCGTATCGCAAAACCATATATTTTGAAACAGTACACAATGTCATAAGAGCTTTGGTACATAGATAAGAAACTGTCTCCCACGCGTTCAATTCTGATTAACGCCACTAAGTATGCATCTCCGAAACACAGCGACCAATACAACGAAATAACTCGGTAGTATGAATTCTATATAGTGGAACAAAAATCAAATTAAATTTGATCTCAAATATTTCTTTGTAAAATCAGAAAATGCATGTAAAGGAAAATAAAATGTACTAACAATTACTTCCGAATACTTATTTAGATTAAACGTAACTCGTTCGAAAGCTCAACATATGAAAATATTTAAACGGTATATGCTACATGTAATTTAGTTGATACAGATTTAAAAAGTTTTAAAATAAATTTATTTGTAAACAATTCCCGTTGGATGTATTAATTAGCATATGTAATACGTTTCATAAACGAATTGAAAACGCACGAGGGAAAACGTACACAACGACTGCTTTTTGCGTCGACCATTATGGGATGAGAGAATAAAAATTAATTTTCGTATTGAAATTTATGAGAGATCCATAAATTATACAAACCAACTATCGATACGACTTGTATATTTATATGCAATTGCATTATTGTCAGTTTTATTTCGATAGATGAAAAATACGTATCCGATAAATTTCCGTAGCAAAGGAAATGTTCATGCTTGAACCGAACAGTATATATGTGTGTCAAAGCGTTAATCCATATTGTCTTTGAAGTGCTGAAAAGTCGATTCGAAACTTGTGTTCCAGCCGCGCAGGCGAGGATCTTGGGGACGGAGGATGTATTCGTGAAGAAGGGCAGCACGATAAGCCTCACGTGCACAGTTAACGTGCAAAGTACACCGCCCAGCAGCGTAGTGTGGCACCACGGTGGCGCGGTCGTGGATTTCGACAGTCCCAGGTACAGGATCGTGCAAATAGTTTCCACTATCTGTACCCCAACTCTTCTCGTATACTTCCATCAGTCTCGCAAGACTCTCTCGATGATCTTTCGCTATCGTTTATTCAACTCTCCTTTTTAAACGCGTCCGAGCTTTTGCCTTCGAGTTCGAGACGCAAGAGCTTTTTCGCGGTCTCGTTTCCCAAGCAACAAGAGATTCGACGATGAAGAGCAAACGCACTACCCGTCCTGTTTAATGAACGTTTTCTACGATGTTTCATAATGCCTGTTTCTCGTTTTTATGATTGGATGTATTGGAAAATTGAAATTGTTCATCGGAACGCGAAAACAAAAATCAGGACGATTATTGGCAATCCGTATTGCGGAATGACGAGCAATACACGAAATGTGGATCAATCCAGCCAATCGAACTTAAACTCGCGGAAGCTGAGTTTGTAAACACGATCTTGTCAATTCAATCCCGCCGTGACGTAAGCAAGCACAATCTGTACCTGTTACGGCTGGCTTCTATCCGCGTCTTCTTTTTCAATTTCAGGATCAAATAAAAAAATGCATCGACACGGCTCCCGATTGTACACAACAATACGCTCAAAATTCGTATTTATTTCTGGATTTCTGATACTGTGGATAAACAAATTTTCGAAAACATTGCAATCTGTATCGAGTAAAGCCGAAATCTCGTTGGAAAAATGTAAATACAATATTCGAATGATAACAAAAAAATAAATAAAATACTCGCTAAAAACTCATTGTGGGAGTGTACATACGAGAGTCAGCTCGATGAAAATCCTCTTCCTCTTTCCTCATTCACGTCACACGATCGCCGCGAATTTTCGAGAGAGAGAGCGCGCCGGAACATAAGCGCGCTACCGTAAGTCCCAATCATTATACCAAAGTATCTTTGATAATTCAGCATTCACCACAGGGGCGGCGTCTCCTTGGAGACCGAGAAGACCGAGAGCGGCACGACAAGCCGGCTAATGGTGACGCAGGCGAGATTGAGCGACAGCGGAAATTACACCTGCATACCGAGCAACGCGAATCCGGCCAGCGTAATGGTCCACGTACTGAATGGTAAGTGGATTTTGTCTCTCTCTCTTTCTCCCCTCCCTTCTCACCCCCTCTGTTCTTCATTCTCTTTCTCTCTCCTTTTTTTCCTCTTTATCCCGATCCTATCCCTTCTTTCGCCCTCCAGAAACCCTCCTCCGAGCCAGACTATAGGCCTTGATGAGTCAAGAGGACGAATTTTTCTCTTTTTGTTCCCATGCACACGTACCATGCGTGTACGTGTGCGCCCTCGCGCACACCCGTTTTCCCTCCCGATACTCCCAGTATCGAAAAACCAATTCACGGTATAATGGTATCCTCTAACCGTTCGTTCGATGAAACTAATTTGCCGTGTTATTTCTCCTGGGTCACGAGAGAATCTCGAAACAATATTATACGTCGATGTTCCTATATTAAAAAAAAATAGGAATGAGGGAGAGGGGGGGGGAGAAAAAGAGGGAATAACCCGACAAATTTAATCGTCTGCTTTCAGCAGCTTGGTAGAACGGAACGATATTTTCTCTCGAAATTCGAGAGTTGTAGCGAATTCGTCGCGGGAGGAGTCGATAGTCGCGCAGGGTTTCGATTAATCGGAGGAACTTTCGGCGACAATCGAGGTTCGAGTCTCGCGGATTTTGATATATTCGCGAGCGCGGACTCGAGCGGTGGAAAATGTGCATAGCGTACATGCTCGTCCGTTGCTCTCTCATTCATCACGCTCGCGCGCATCGAAATTTCAACGTCATAAAGTTAGACGGGGGCCGGCCGACCCTCCCGTAATCGGGGTCGCGTCGGTAGTTCGCCACCGCGGCGTGATTTCGCTGCCGCATGGCTCGGCAATTTCGTTTCATTAGTCGCGAATATCGTTTAATTGGGGAATCCTCGTCCTAGGAATCCCAATCGGTGTGTATCTTCGATTATAATTTCATGCTACACTACGATACTGTTACGTCGTTAAGTACGAAGCTGCGTAATTCCTCGAGTCGAAAAATAAGTCTATAAACAGATCAAAAGTAGGATCTGATTTCAGCATAAATTAAGGGACTCTAATTCGTTATTTTTGATTCTTATTCATGACTTTATATTGCAACCCCTGTGGATGAAATTGAATCCAATAGAATTGAATTGAAATAGAAACGAGAATTCTCGGATACATTCATTGGGCATTAAATGCTCATTTAAATCAGATTTTACCCTAAAATACCAATTTTTGGTTCTTACTTTTTGGCCCGAGAAGCAATAACGCTATTTCAATCTTCCCAGAAGAGAAAACGCGAAGAGCTGGTTGGGGGCCGCACTCGTGCACTCGCGTAACGTACGAGAATCCCAGCTCCGCGGAAATTAATGCAACGCAGTTCGTCTGCATAATTAATTTACGGATAGGTTGCGCGACGACCAGGGCCGGTACGAGCCATCGACGTTATTTCAAACACAGCTGATTACTCGACAAAATTGACCGCAAATTTCAATTATTTCGCGATAAACTCACAGCCTGGGCGCGGGCTTCTGTTACAATCACCAGCGTTCGGCCCTCTCGGCGTCGCGCTCGTCTAGTTTATTCGACGCGTGCGCGTATCGTCGCGAGCATTAACGCAATTACGCCGGTGCTGTTTTTCGATAACGGGCAGGGGGCTCGCGGTGGGTTAGCGTTAACGCGCGACGCCGTTGAGCGAGAAATTTTCGATATATACGCTCTCATAAATTGGTGTGAGAGAGAGAGAGAGAGAGAGAGAGAGACAGGAAGAGAGGGAGAGTCGTGGAATGCGGTGGATTAACCTCGCGTGGAAGTTCCGACGTGCGCTAGCTCGAGTTATTATAAACCCACGAGCTTCGAAATGAATCGCCGTGATTATCGCTTTGCTTTGAGTATTCGATGACGTAATAAAGGCCACCCTAATAGCTCTCGACAAATTCGATACGTTAATTATCAGGATGGTCGTTGCATTTAATTATCAACGATAAAACAATAACGCTCTCTAAACTTACGTTATCTATCGGAGGTATTTCATTCGAATGTATCGCTACTGAGTTATCGTAACCTAGTTTGCGAATAACATTGTAAACAGTCGATCCTTTGAGCGGAAACCAAACGCTTTGTTCTCTTGTTTCAGGGGAGCATCCGGCGGCGATGCAGCACGGCGGTAGTTGCGGGGTTACGCCAACTATCCTACTAGCGACCATCACTCTCCTAATCGCTAATCTACTGAGGTGAACGACCACACGAGCCGCGAGGCTTTAAAACAAAATATCCAATGTTACATTTTGGTGATCATATGAAAACTGTTGATACGAAAATTTTTCAAAGAGATAGATATATATTATAACGATAATTGAGGGAAAAAGTGAATCGAATCAATCAGTGGTGATCCAAGTGAGTGATCTCGAAGTGTGTACTATTAAAAGTTTTAAATTTATATAGCTGAAGTGAATTTTTTTCAAACGTGAATGCGCGGGTGTGTGTATGTGTGAGCATTTGGCGAGTCGAGTGATCCGAGCGTGTCTTGACCGTGGCGCAAAATGAGGTACCCGAACGAGTTATCGGTTATTTCGTTTCTATAAAGTTCGTTCGTGTGATTTACGAATGGACCGAGGCGGCAAGGAATCCGTGAAAGATGGATAATTTATACGGTTTATTTTAATTTGATAATTTAAAGAAAAGTAGTAGTACGGATTCGAAACTTGACGAAAAATAGGATATAATGCATCAAAAACGGAAAAAATTTGTAACTCGCACACGTCGACGATTAGTAAATATATATATTATTATACGTCCTATTCGATAGGTAGATACGTCATGAGTATTTGTACATAAAGAATTACGTCTTGTAGGGTTTCTCGTGACAAGGTTGTACAGAATAATATATTTATAAGGAAAAATTCAATGAAACGTCAAGAATTAAATTCATTAACATCAAATCCGGGCAATATTGTAAATACTATACATACATTATACACAACACGCATGCAAAAACGCTCACACATTAATGTATCCGTGCATGTGTGTACAAATGTTATCTTAGCAAGATTTTTTAGTATAATACGAGTGAAAGAGACGTTCCGATTTATACATGAGTGAAATTCAATCGTATCGAAGATAATTTTTCAATCGAATTCGAACGAGCCGCGATTATATTTGCTCAGATTTGACTGTTTACTTCGAGATGTCGTACTCGATTGCTTACGAAATGTGGAATATCTGTATATTCGCAGATATATTGGATATATGCAAGGGAAATATCGCTATTAATTCAAATATCAAAGAGAATCTCTTAATTTCGAACGTGAGAATTTTTTACTTGGAGAGAATGCATTTTCAACTGTTAAATTGAATTTTCCATCTGAAAATATTTTCGGCGATCTCGTTAAGCTAAAAATGAATAATGGATTAAAAATTGTTAAAATTATCAGAACGCGTAATTGGTTGTTCTCGATTCATTTCTGTTTGTCGAAATGATATTACAATTGTTACAAACCTGAAGCGTAACAAGTTATTTCAGAGTCGAATATCGAATTTAACGAATATATATATATTTTATTTTTTCTGAAAATGGCGAATTTGTAACTACATACGATATTGTTTTATTCAAATTCAAAGAGTACATAAGAAAAACCTCTATTCGAATCCAGAATTTAATACATCTTCATTGAAACAATATACGTAACATAGCCTCGATTTTAAACTCCGGAAAAATAATTATATGTGATGAATTGAACTTGTAAAATATTGTTGTAATTCGAAAAAATTATATTATCGTTAAGAAGAAATACTTGTTGTTTCGTAAAAAGTTGATAGAAAATGGCGAATACGTAAATTCGATATCCGACGATTCAATCAAACAGAAAGATATCGAGATGTGCGCACCCAATCATGACTCACCGAGTACTGGGTATTCGAGCGATGCTTGTAATTACCGGGTGTTGCACGTTTAATGGATACAAATTAGGTCACAAGCATTGTAAATAGGATTCATAATCGAAACGATATCGCGTTGTAAGCGAAGGAGCGAGAAATGTGAAAGATCCGAATGAGGAAATGGGAATTGGTGTACTAATATTGTAAAAATATCCATTCCCAAGAATACTGTTTCAATAAATGTAACGATTATCGAATGAATACACGCTTTGCCGTTATTTTATCCAATCTTCCTCGACGATCGACGATAATCAATCGTAAGAACAATTCGCAAATTGCACCAACCCGGAATCGAATAAACCAGCAAAAAGGTGTGGGCAGATGTTGGGGTTGAAAACTTCTCGCGCTGGCAGTACGAACAATTCTGGCGAGAGAGCACTGGCTGGGAAAAAAATTATGCCACTTCCCTTCTACGTCTCTCTGTATATTTCGTTCTATCCAGCTGCTCCGGCGAAACGAATACAAAGACGCGATACAAAGCTTTTTTACCGTTTGCATAACACAAGTGGAATCCAGTACAACGAATTATGAAAAGAGCCATCTGTTTTCAATTCTTCTTTCATTAGACGCCAAATAAACTCGCGCCACTGTAAATATTTGCCCGTATAGTGATTTTCGTTCGGACCGGCCTTGTAATTTCTTAATTTTCAATCGACCGCAATGGAGGGGACGTAAAATTTGATGACTCGCGAGCAATACGGAGCGAGTGGCTCTTGGCTTGGCGCCTTGAATTTTTGAATCGCGCCTTTGGCGGAATAGGAATTGTTCAAGACCGATATATCTCCCTCTCTCTCCTCTGTCCCTCTTCTTCCACTCGCGCGGCGAAAATTCGATTTCGGAAGAGTCGTCAAGCCAGTCAGCCGCACCTGCGCCACACTGCGCACCGACACTCGAAATGGCATTCGCGGCCTCGTTGCGCGGTTCATTCATTAATCGTCAAAATGCCACTCCCGCTACCCGTCTCGCGCCTCTGTACTTTCGTAAAACCCGTTGCAGGCGTTGCACGACTCGTCCAAATATGCGCCTCGCATTTCTCTTCTCACCCACTGTTATACATACACGCACGGTATTCTTCTCTTTCGAGTATATTTCGAAAACAAGGAAGAGCACTTGAACAATGCTCGTCGGTTACACGTACGCGTGTTTCGATGAAAATACTTCCGAACAATTCTACCCTATATATAGGTGTTCCTCTACTACTCCCCGTTTCGAGGCGAGTTTTGCGCCTGAAAAATAACAGATTTTCGTTCGATCCACTGAGAAAACAATATTTAGACAGTACAATGAGTTTAATTACGAAATATTTCGGCAGTATAAAAATGCATATTTAGTTGGTTCAGAAAATTGTTTCTCTTAGTATGAAATTTCGTAACTTCGTTATTGTTCATTCCTTTCTGCGGATTCGTTTATATGTAAACTCATGAATATTCACGATTTGACCGAAATTCAACTTAATCAAAGTGAATTATAAAAGGGGTATCGACAGCTAGTAGAATTATACGGTACCAAACCGGCCCCTTCGTCCGCATTCACGAGTCGACGCAACAATCTCCATTATCGATGCCACGCGTCGATGAAGATAAATCGATACCGCGAGAAGGACGTGTCGGTGCGATGATACGCGACCCACGCGAGCGACAAAACTGAACGGCCGGAAATTTAACACGCGGACAGGTGTCAAATGTTGATGGATTTCACTGGGGCCACAAGTGACCCTAAATTGGCAAGAATTGTATACCCAATACAAAAGAACACTCGTTCCTTTTTTTTTTCAACTTTTGGCTAGCTTCCTCGCGCTCTCCATACCCGTAATTTGTCGAAAGGCGGCAAATACATTGTGCCAAATTTCATTTCCGGGTCGAGCGCATTCCCCAAATTTCAAAAAGAAACGGAAATTCAAATTCGCCTGACCCGAGTGTACGCAAATGTTCAAGAGAATCGATTTTGAATTCCTAGTTCCTTTGTGCGAATTTGATTCAACCTCCTTCAGAAATGTAGACTATTCTCGACTGATAAAATTTGTAGAAAAATTTTTAGTTCAAACTGTCCGTTACGAAATGCCTCATTGAATAAATTTTTAATGACGTTCTATACATAAAAAAATGAGATAATTAAATTGACCGAATACAGCGTCCAAAGCTTTCTCGCGCAGTTGCGAAATCCACGCATTTGTTTACCAACTAACAGTCCCGCGCCTAGGCGCGTGCGCACGCGCGTGAAAAAAAACCGAAAAGATATAGGCTCGCGCTCGCTCCGAGAAGCTGATAAAATATTAACCGTCCATCGAGTCTTGTTTGCCGATATTTTACCGGTTTAATTGTTTTTCGATAGCCGATAGCCATTCGAGCTTTTTGAGAACAGCGGCGCAGGGATTGGCCGCGCGCGAAAAATAACCGAATGAAGGGGGTTGAAGGAAGAAGGGGGTGATATTGCCCTGGCTTTCAGTTTGCGAACATTCGTTATGTGCGGAATTGAATTGCGCGTTAACGCGGTCACCTTTTCGGATATCCACCGCGAGTAACGTTCTTTCTTTAAACACACATTTTTTTCTTTCGCTACAATCCGACTCGAATAATTGCTGTGTGAATAGTATCGCGCAAATCTCCCGTATCTTTAGAGAATCAAAGGGAAATCGCTGGTGTTAAATTTTTATGTCGATATCGAGAAGAATGGAAAAATTTCTTGATTGGAGGCTGTAAATTTTATCGCGCACTTTGTCGATAGTATTTTATAAAGGTATTAAAATATCGTTAAAACGATGTATCATTTTACCTTATTGATTGGCTGCTTTAACGTCGGTCAATAGACCTTCGCTTTAAGTCTCTAATAAAAAATACTTTTGTACAGAATAATTAACTTTGTGACAATTTCGTTTGAGAGAATTAAAAGTTACCGCATGTTATATTATTCTGTAGCTTCTTCTTAATATTTTTGATAATCTCCTGTGGATTTATAGGCTTAAAAAGCAAGGCAATCAATAATACACGTCCGGTATTTTATATGTTGACTATGAAAAATCGATGTCGCGTGTACGCGCGAGCTGTCGTTAATATATTTACTGGAATAAAAACTACCGTCTCGCGTACACCATGGAGCCATTGTATATAAAATATTGTTGATTTTAATCGCCAAGATACGGAAAACATATACTATCACTATCGATTCCGATATACATTTACCGTAGAAACAATTTTTTTTTTTATCTGAATGCATGATGAAAATGCAAAAAATAAAAATGCAAACATTATAATTCATCTTGTACCACGTTTTAATCTTAATTGAAACAGATTATTTTTAGTATTTCCAATAAAACGCTCAAGAGCGAACAATGTTCAGATTTTCAGTGACTCTTAAATCGAGTGATCTTCGATTCGTACCAGTGGCAACGACACTGCGACGTGTACGTCGAGAGAGTGCGAAAATGTATAAAATTTATCGTTTAATACAGATCGCTACAAACGAATCGTTGGAGTACTCCGATTTTCCAATTTTCAGTTTACTCTTCGTATCCCACGGCGCTCTCGAACCATAGTCCTTTATCATCGGTTGTCCGAACAATCATGAATCATGATGATTTATAGCAACCTGTGAATATGTGTACTGCTGCTTTATATTCTACTTATGACGAATTACATCGTGTCGCATCTGTTTTTTACAACGCCTAAAAAAATTTATAGCTCATAGTAAAGAATAAAAAAGTAGCAAGTAACTTGTAAAGGTAAACTCGACTAAACGATAACTTTTCGATTAAAATGTTTTCCAATTTAGCGTGAGAAGGCTAGAATCCTTGTTATATCAATTCAAACTGTAGCTAAGTTCGAATCATTAGGGAATCATAAAACGCTCATTTTTGAGTGCTAAACTGCCATGCGAGAAAATCACTCTGGGTTGTAGTATTTAGCGCACGCGTTATGAATGTAACCATTTCTTCGCCTTCGAGTTACACGATTCAGAAATTGAGGCAAGTAGAACTCATAGCATAGATTCCGTTTAAGTCGAGTATTCTTGACTCGGCTGCACAGGTTATAACATTAAAGAGAGTTTAAACTTTGAATCTCGACGGGGTATACTGCTCTAAATGGCACGGAAGCGCGAACCTCAATTGGCAACACTCATGTAACTCGTGAGGTGGGCGCGATACGTGGAAAAGGATAACGTTGTAATAATCAGCCCACCGTGTTTGCTATGCTAATAGGATTCCTGCAACTTCCGTTAGGAGATATTTAATGATTACGAGTATCGTTAATTAATAACAGAAACGTGGATGCAGAGATTTTTTTTATTGGTATAATACTAGATACATCGCAAGAACGGTGCATTGGAAACAATGAAAATTAGATATGAATTAAGCATCAAACGATTTTTCAATATCTAAGACCGTGACCCTCTCGAGATAATTGAGACCTTGTCGTTTCAAGAATAAAAATTAGTCATGATAAAGAAGCGGTATTTCGGACTACAGGCGAAAACTTCTTTAATAAACTCAAAATGAAGGAATTGATTTGAACGTCTCAGAAAGCTTAATAAATTAGTCGTGGATAACACGATGGGTACTCATCGAAAATTAAAACATTTCACCGCTTAATTGAGTTGAAGGGATAAAAAATAATCGATATAGTATAGTATAAATATAAGGTGCAATTTATTTAAATATCATCTCCGCTCATTTACAACATACTGTAATATTATTTATTAAAATATCAATATATATTTTTTTCTCAATTTCGATGATTTTCATATAAATTAATCGACGGACTTCGTTATTTTATTAAATAAATGCTTAAAGCTATCTTATCAGCTACATTATTTCCGCTCGCGTCTAGTTACGACTATACGGGTGAATCGTAATAACGGTGAAATACTGTTACTCGTGGGCGTTAGTGCAGGAAAGTTTGGCCGTTTCGCGCGAGTATTAGAAACCACGAGAGCGGAAGCATGAGTCTGGACCAGTGCGTGACGTCGCTACCGGAAGTGACGTAACCGGCGTCGCGCTGCATAGCTTCCGTACGTTCCCCTGCAACACAAAAAAGTGAAAAATTACATATTCGAATTACAGCATATTATACAATTTTATCAACCTGATCCTTATAATAACAATTATCATATAATTGATATTATACAGTTACATCTAAATATTGTGTTAATTGGATCGATTTGTTGCAACCGAACCGGATTGATAAACGTTTAATAATTAAATGAGTAATGTAAGTAGGAATAGCATATTCTATTCCACCGAAATTTCTTATCACATTATTATTACGTATATAAACCATGTAACTTTACTTATAAAATCGATCAAACGAACGCAATTCTTCAGAGAAAGAAGGACACTCGAATGCGGGAGCGTCGTGAGCTTTTATAATAATGGTTTTGAATCCATTTAATATAAAGCGAACCGTTTTTCGAGCGTCACGGCGGCGGCCTGCGGCTATACAAATATCTCGATGACAATGAGTCTCTCACCACCCTCCAACTGCGAATTAATTAACGGGTTAATTGTAATTGACGGAACGTTTATAATTCGCTGCTGCTCGTTAAATTACGAGAGTTTTCTTTCGAGGACAATAAATTCAAGCGAAAATTTAACGCATTAAAATTATTCTGCATAATTAATTTCTTCATTTTTAATAATATTACCGCGACTTATTTAAAATTCTAATTCTCCCCGAATATCCATTGTCCATTAGGTCACTTCGAAATCGCTATATGTATATTCCGGCTGTATCATTTTGTGAACCAGACGATAAAATCGATATTCGATAGTACAGCTATCTCATTGTGGTCTTGTGGCTTATCTGACCGAACGAACAAGAACACTTTCGGTGTCTCAACCAAGGTATCATCGATATCAATTTATCTAATTAAAAATTCTTTATGATGCATATAATTAATTTTTAAAATACATATATGACATACTTTGATGTATTGAAACATTTTCGTTTTCATTATGTAAATTTCCCTGTGCAATACATCAACTTTTGCCATTGGCGATTCGAATAATTCAATCACAGTAAAGAAATGAAAAATTTATTAGAGCCACTGTCGCTGATAATTTTTTCATACTCGCGGTTGCTGCGAATGATTCATTGTAAGTATTTATAATTGATTACGTTGAAAAATTTCATGTTTGTTTAAAAATACTTTTAGTCGAAAACGTGGTACGTTGTTCTACTTAAATAAATGAAAAACTGCCTGAGATAACAAATTCTTGATACAATACAAATTTTTACAATACGTCTCAATGATCGTTAAAAATATATTACATATAGTCGTAAAAGCCTTTGAACGTTAAAACAATTACTAATCGTCAAAATTAATAACACACTCGTCGTTCCACTTCGCGAACCTGATTTCACAAGGTCCCAGGGAAATGACAAGCTGAAATCGCTTTTCACTTTTATCCGGGGTATCTTGTGCATGAAATTTAATAATATCGTGTACGTAAGAGAGCGTGGAACGTCGGGCGAAAGCCGAATGGGTGTATGAACGACAGCCTGGGGAGCCGTTAGGTATTAAACTCTCCGTGAACTCGCGCAGTTTGTCCCACTCGATCTATGTATAAACGTATATTTTGAACGAGCACGAGTACCCTGATGCACAGTCGCGCACACAGGGAAGCGAAAAATCTCGTAAGTATCCAGGAATCGCTGAGCATCGACGTTCTCGGCTCTCGTGGGATTAGCCGTGCGATCGCGTACGCGCTACTGATCGTCAATTCTCGATTTACGAAAGTCGCGCGTTTTCGGTCTCCCTCGCGCAGCCAACGTTTCGTCGCAAAAATAACGTATTACATCACTTATTCAGCGTAGACGAAAAAACTTTTCACCGATACAATAATTGTTCCGATATTCAATGATCAACTTAACGCTGATTTAAACGAATAATCTCGCGAGAGAGAATAGTTTTTAGCTCGCGTTCGCGATCAATAGTGAATTATTTATACGTATAGCAAAGAACGGGCGCTATTTTTACGGCGAGGCAGTTTCGCATTAAAGCAACGATGCGGATCGTGAAAAGTCGAGCCGGTAATTGCAGATTCCGGGCAGTAAAATACTCACGGCCGCGCCGTTACGGAGGTATTGCACAGGCATCAGCCGACGATAACTAATTGCCGCAATAATCGAAGCTAATATCGCACAAGGATGTGTACCAACCTCTATCGTTCGTCGATTCTTCACGCACGATGATTATTCGCGTTAGACAATTTAACGTCGAATAATAACCGGTATTTAAAACTCATTTTTCGTGAGTTTAAATATTCTCTTATTAAATTATCTCGTACGAATTTTCTCATTAACCTTTCAACTTAAGTGCTTCAATTACAATGTAAACCGATATAGGTAGAGTTTTATTTCCGTATTCCACAAAATTTAACGTGAAAAAAATGGATGCGCGATTTAAAAACACGAAGCGAAATCCACTAAACCATTGAAAATTGGTTTGGAAATTACGACAGAAAGAGTGGTTTAATAATTTTAGTACCGAATATTTTTCGCAATTTACGTTGTACGAAATTAACTTTAAGCCAAAATTACACTCAACTCTACACACATACGGGACAGTACCCTGTAATTGCAAATGTCAGCCATAATCTCTGAATTTTGCATTTAAAATGTATGCTAATTCAATCGACCATTTCGACATACCGTATAAATATATTGTATACGTATACATGAAAATGTAAAAGTATCGATTTTCCCATAAATTGACTAATTTTCGAGCTAGAGGGCAAGCCCGGAGCGTGCATTAGGAAGGAAATCCGAAATCAGAGTCGTTTCTTCTTCCACCGAATTTCTCTCGTAACGTCCAACTTCCGACGACTTAATCGAGGATAAAAGGAGGTAATACGCATAATTTCGCGATGGCGATAAAAGTTCGATGAGCTCGCGGCACAGCAGAAAAACAAGGTGAAAAGTCTCGTTGCGGTGTGCGATATTGCTCTTCTCCAACAAAGATTCTCGTGCGGGAATTTTCTTGCTCATCAAACCGTAGCTTTTCTTATTTTTGATTGACGATCCCCCAAATTACAAATGATTTGTCCACGTCGATGCTTAATCGTCTTGTAAGAAAAAAACCTTCACGGTGGAACTTTTTCGTGGGCAAAAACGGTAGATAAAAATGAAGAAACCCGACGTTAGTGGGAGATGAAAACGGGAGGAGAACCCCGGGACCCATCGAGGCATAGCAAAATTAAAAATGAGAAGGGGTTGGTCACCAAAGAAGCGAAACTTTTCTCTCCAACCCCCTCTCGTGCGAGAGAACACAGTCTCGTTTTCCGAGCGAACGAAAAGATGGCATAGAGGGACGAGACAACGAAATCTTGGGCAATGTGCAATTAGGTAAATTGAATTCCGTCGTAACTAACTTTCTTAATTAATAGAATCGAGGAATTGTATCTTTAATTTGGAGATGGAAGTAGAGCTCGAGGTCGTGTTGGGCTCGTCGCGCACTCGACGGACGAAAAGAGGAGAGGGGTGCCGCCGGGTGAGTTTGGGTGCGAACGAGACGCCTAATCGTAAAATTGAGAAGCGACGAGACAGAGTGGAATGGCAAGAGTTAACAAGAACGTAAAATATTTAAAGTAATTATGTTAAGAGTTAACAAATCCGTATATTTATACTTGTTTCATGACAGGGAAAGAAGAGAAATCTCGCGAGAAGCACAATTTTTCAGACGTATGAAATATTCAGCAAGAAAATATCGAACATGTGAGAGTGAAATATGAACGTGCGATGTGGGAGGAAAGCGCGTAAATTAGGAGGAAGATTAGGGAAACGATGATTAAAGTACGAACGTCATGCGGGGGTGACGTTATTTACGATCGTAGAAGAATTACTACAAGCAAACCCCTACACGGAGACTCCGCGTAAAAACTGACATTACAAAGAATTTTGATGTTTTCTCGCAAGTGAAAATAGTCTATTCTCCAGTCGTTAAATTGAGATCCTATGAATCAAACGCATTGAGATTCGTCGAGACGGGAATCGAACGGGCGTGTTTACAAGCTTCGGATACGCTGTTATTGTCGTTGGAATAAAACTTATGAGATTTATTTGCTAATGTGAACTTTTGCCTACGTAGAAACGAGAAGAGATTTGTCCATACTCTAAAATGAATTTCCTTTTTCACAAGGATTAACATTGTATATTACAAAAACTATGTGGTAGCGAACAAATACTTTATTTTTAATACAAAAGAAACACTATACATATATACATATATTCCTCGAATATCGTTTAAAAAGGCGTCCCAAAACGAGGTAATCCAAAACTGGGACACGTCCTCACCGTAGCGCTCGCTAGGCAATAATAATTGCCGATCTCGCCGGTCGCGCTCACCGCCGTGCCGAGCCGCCGAACGCTTCCGAGAAGCTTTCGGCGAGCACGATAGTCGGCTCGCGCAAAGGCAAACGGATCAAGGCGGCCCGACGCTCATTGCGTGCCCGCGTGTACAAGAACATTGTTTTTGGACTCCGCTCTCCTCCGATCAGACGATCACGGGTCGGTCTCCTGGTGACCTCCCCGCATCGGGGGATCCACAGATCCGCGGAGCCAGGCTCCTATTAGGGTCTAAACAGCCCGGGGATGACCATGTCCATCCTGCTGGGGATCGAGACGCCACAGCCGCCAGGTCGCAGCTCGAGCTGCGCGCGAGAGCGGAGTGCCGTCTATCGACCGATAATGCTGCCTTACTCCGTTCGCCTTTCCGGTCCCCAACAAACATGTTCAATTTCTTTGTAATGTTTCAATCCATTCTAATAAACGCGTGTATATAATTTGTCTAACACAGTTATATACTAATTGTCCTTAAGTCATTTTATACAGTGAAAATATGAAATAATCCACGAAATAAAAATATTTAAGCGATAATAGATTATCAAGAATAAAAATTTATTAAATAATTATTTACGTTCGATATTTAATATAAGTTCGGTAAATCGATTATTTTTCGACAAGTTACACTCTCCTGTACATCGTTATATAGAACATGTTGAGTATGCATCGATGGCAACATTCTCTTATCGTAACGTTCATCGTATTTTTTAATATTTATCGCAGTATTTCGCATAGGTTGCGCGAGTGTACAGGAAATTGCATTTTGTCGAGTGATCCTCCAAAAGTTTTACGTACCGTGAAAACATTTCGCGCGCCATTTTTTTTCACCCGATATGCTATATATTTTTTTATATAATGTTTAACGCGAATAGAAACGAAATCGAATGGACCGAGACGAACGTTGGCCGGAAGTGCGTGCACATGCAAATTCGATCTGCTAAAGCTGCAAGATTTAAAAGCTTACTGTAGCAAAATTCTAACATTTCATGGTAATGGTAACTGAGAAAATTTTTAACGAGAAATCGTAAAATATCAAGTTTTTTCTTTCAGTCGTTCCAATTTCATGTTTACTCTACTCGTTCCCTCAGTTTTATCTTTATAACTGCTTATTTTCATCCCAAAACTCAACTAATTAGTATGAAATTCAAAAGATATTTCAAATGATATATGTATGTACAATATACATATACGTTGGATTTTTTCTTTTCGTTTCCATTGTATATGCGTAAAATTGAAAATATCTCAAAGTTTTGAATAAACTGTAAGAGTTTAAAGCATTTTCCGAGCTATAGATCATTCTTTTTTTCTTCCATCCCTTTACCGGACTCCTTTCATGAGAAATTTTTTATTGTTCACGACTCGGTTTCCCGGTTCCTCTTCTGCCATCTTCGCGTAAAGGACGAGCTGTGCAGAATGAGAGAGTGAGAAGGAGAAAGGGAAAGAGAGAAAGAGGAGGGGAAGAGGAGAGGATGGTATACCCCGCAAGCGGTGGCCTGCCGAGGGGTTGAGCTAGACAAATAGGTTCGTGGTGAAATACCGCCGTTTTCCGCAGAACTTTAAAGTGTTTCGAGTAATCCTAAGGTCCGACTTTACATCATTGGTGTATGTATTGCATGCTACGTGAATTGGCCGTGCGCTCTGCTAGCAAGTTCCGCAATTGGAAAGTCGGTGAGCGCGATCGTTCCACATTTATCACTGCGATTTCAAGAACATTCTCCCGACTTTTTTTTCACTTCGCCTGAAGAATATACTTGATTGTCTTGTTTTATCATGAGAGTGAATTCGCACTTTTGGTTCAAAACAATTTTCTAGTCTAGTGTTCTCATACTTTGGATTTTTTTCGTAATATGACAAGAATCAAAAGAAAGTATAATTTTTCCTCGACATTGAAAGAATAAAAATGAGGGTCGATAATGAAATGAATTCAAATGAGAAATTTACCTTGATCGACAATCAGCATGATTGTATCTGTGCGTCCTTCGGCGGGTCTGCAAGAATACTTTCCCATGTCATCTCGCGTCACTCCCGCAACGGTTAGTTCAGAAACCGTTTGACCCGCGTTCCTCTCAGTTTCTACGCTGATGCCACCGCGAGCCGCCTGCAAGTGACAGTTTCGGCTAGTTCATTTCTCAGACTCCGCTAAATTGCACCGTGTGAATTATTACGCCCAAAAATTATACTTCGCCTGATGTATATAGCACAATGATATTTCGAACTTGTTCAATTTTGTTTTCGCTTCGATTAAAAGATGTAAAAACACTTTTTTTCAAAAAAGTTACTCGAATATGAGAATAAGTGAATCTAAGAACGTCATTTTCGACTTAAAATTTTCAAATGGAAAAGAAGAATGTTATTTATTAAAGGCACGATTGCGGTGAATTTGCACCGTGTGCTGAGATAGCATTACCTGGAATGTCAGGAGTTTGTTATCCCGGAGCCATTGTACAGCCCTGATGGGACGAGTCTGATATGGGGACGTTATGACGCACCTCAGGGTGATCGTTGACCCTGATGGCACCCTTTGCTCCCGCGGACCCATTATGGCGGCCACCGGTGCCGTGCTCTCGTAACCTGAAAGTCATGTTCGAACAAATATCAAATGTCGAGAAAGCAACGCGATGCGCGTGCGCTGCTCGCAATCGAATGGCCCTCGTTCTCGCGAGGGATCACAGATAAATACCGTTTAACGGAAAACTTGGAAAATTAATTTTTATTTTCTACTTTTTAATTTAAACTATTTAATAATGATAAAAATTATTTTATCGATCGAATCGATCAATGCATTTATATTTCTAAGAAATAGATAAGAAGTCATCTCGATTCAGTTCAGAGGAAAGGATTAACTTAATATGAAAACTTGAACTAATTTGGGCTTATGTAACCAAATTTCGTGAACTTTTTAACTGACAAAGTCGACCTCGGACGCTTTAGCTCATTTTAGGGTGCCGCATTCGTTCGCATCTCGAGTCTAATTGACGTAATCCGTCCTCGGTTTTAATAACCCTCTCGCCCCATCCCTTTTCGGTGTGCAGAGGATTTATACAGCGAACGGGTCTTCACTGAAAGCAACATAAGTGGCGCGCAGCTGCTTAATGCGGTATACGCCGAGTGGATGTGGTTGGAAAATATAATGCGACGGTTTTCGTTACGATAGGTGTACGTGGCAATTTTACCTATTTACGTTGTTACAAACAAACTCTATTAACATTGAGAAATAATAAAAATGAGCGAGTATCGTCTGAAAAATTCCACGCAAAGAATAAAATATATTTTAAGACGAACTTTGATATCTCGAATCACTTTAGATGAAAAGAAATAATCACAAAAGAAGTAATAGCATATTTTTCTTTCCAATAGGAATATATTCACAAATATAATCGATATTCAATTTCGCAAAGAACTGATGAGAGTAAGAGAAAAAAAATTTCTTGAGAAATTACAGTTCATTGCAATTTGCGTTTTCGCGTATCCTTTGACAATGGGACAGATGAAAAGGCGAGGTGGAAAAGGTAGAAACGGTAACGGTAATGCATCGTTTATTTCAAGGATTCGAATTTAACTGGGAACCCCGCGAGGGTGGAAACGTGCAGGGACGCGCGTCAGCGGCCCGAGAGAACGGAAATACCGAAAGGACTACGGGGATTAAAGATAATCCTATTAGATTTTAATTAATCCCACGGGAACTGCATTCGCGTCGTACGAAATATTATGCTCAACGTGTTCGTACGACTGTGAGACGAAGCTCCTTGACCGTTGCTACAGTTGTAATCAAACATTTTTAATATTTAAAACTTTATTTACAGCAGTAAACATAAAATGTCGTCAAAATAAAGAAAATTTTTCATTATATTATATCAGTAGAAATATAAAAGAAAACACTACGACGGTAATATTTCACGGGGGTGGAAAAAATGGGTGGAAAAATCTCATAAGGTAAATATGTTATATCTCAAAGGTTCTAAAGAGCACAATTTCTCTAAATCGTACAAAACGACGGTAGAGGTCACGAAAAAACAGTCAGGCTTATAACGATTGCCAGCTGCGTTTCTACCCTCATTGAGTTTTTAGAAAGTTGTTCCCATTTTTCGAGTTTTTTAGAAAACGTTCTATTTCATTATTATATCCGTTACGGAAACTACCATCATAAGCACTAATTTCTCGCATTTCGTTTCTTATTTTTACCTTCCGTGTGAAAAATTTGATGTCCAGGTTTTAATAGCATTTATTTTGTTTTTAGTTTTGAAATATTTGCCTAAAGTGAAACGTATACCCCGGAAATACCGGAAATATATGAATTACTTATCCCTAAGTGATTGATGTAGAGTTATCCGTGGACGTCCGAAGGTGAGAAGAAAGGAAGCAGCCGATTTCTTGTTCAACGCTCCATATCGTTCTCGATATATAACGAGGATGTAGTGAACATTATTAGTATATTCATGAGACGGATATCGCGATCGATCAAAGTCAAAGCGTATCGCGCTACTCGTATTTGCAAAACCGTCAAGCGTTTTTATCTCGCGCATTGCATTTACATGTAATTAATAAATAAGCACTCGATTAGTCGATATTCAATTATGACGTAATTGTCGCTAGAAATTGTTTTTCTCCATTTCTAACTTCCACCTGCGAATAGAAATTTCGCAACAAACGAATTTCGCCTAACGACGAATGCGCGGAAGGTTGAAAACAATTTCGAGTTATATTTTAATCACTATATCGGCGAATGTGACACGTTTATCGACAGCAGCCCAGGTATATTAATTTCGTGGCTCGTGCAACTTTGACAATTTGCGAACGTATATCCATCTCTCGCGACGAGTGGAATATACGCGATGCAATACGTGCATTAACCCGAAACAATTTGCGGATAACGAATGAGACTAGGCAACTTTCCAATGATTTAGTCGCAGAACAAAGCTCGTTATTTCGTGAGCACCGGACGCTCCCGCATTCCGTTTCGTCAAATTTTTGATGCCGGCGCTCGCCCAGTGGCGCCTGGTTTAAATTTATCTTCACCGAGGGGGTCACCGACAGTTTGCTAAAGGCAGAAATACCGGCGGAAACTATTACGCGACAATTATAATTTCCTCATTTCACCATACCGTTTAATTTGACACTCAAACTTCCGTGGAATTTGTGATTGTTGCGTTAAAAATGGCTAATTGTAAGAATTATGCAATACCAATAACGCAATAATGTCTTAACTTCGTTTGAGGTTTAGTTCGCGGGGTCTATTTATACTTTTCAATCGTGAAATTGCAATTTACGTTATTTTCTAATCAAATATCGAAAATTGCGGATGAAAAATAATATTTATATTTTATAAATATTCTTAAAACAAACCAGAGATGTTCATTAACCGACAGAATTCACCGTTGCAGTTTTGCTATGTCATACTAAAATACACATCACCGTTGCGATGCGTAACTGCACTCCCCTCATCTCATATAAACATATTTAAAATTCCTACACCGACGCGATGTTTACACTTACTTATGCGAGTTTGCTGCGAGTGCGGCTCGTCATAGCCTTCTGGTTTGTTTGGATCTGAAAGAAAAACGTAAAAATCCGTGAAGAGATGTCGACAGTCGAGAGGGAACAGAAACGGGTAAAAATTGTAATGGAATGTCCAATAATGAACGAATCGGTTGAGTCGAACGAAGATTCGAGAGGAATATGTATATCTGGGTCAGTTAGAAAATATAAACTAAATTTCTAGCTATTGAACTGTATGGATCTTTCCAATTTAATTCCATCCGCGTTTGAAACGAGGCTCGAGCGATATTTCAATTTAAAAAAATTCACTCCCTTTACCGAAACGAATGTAACGCAGAAATGGAAAATTCCCCATACCACTTACTCGCTTCAACAAAAAAGAAGGTCTTTCTCAAAGCATTATATTCTCAAGCTCGCGAGAATATATTTCGCCGGCAAATTATACCGGACTGGTAGTAAATGATTATACTCACCCCGTACGGAGAGTAGAACACTGTACATGATCTTCGGTTCGGTATTTACTTGACATTCGTACCGCCCCGAGTCGGATTTCCTAGCCTTGTCTAGGCGCAGAGTCCACGCGTCGCTGCCCGGCGTGTGTTGTGGTCCAAATCTCGTGTCAGAGCTGAACGCAAATTCAGCCGAGGTCAGGATGTGAAGATCTCTGCTCCTCATCCAGGATACCTGCGACAATTAAATTTTACATGGATAGCCAAGCGTTCCAATTAACCGTTTCGTATTGCTTAATTATTTTCGCTAGATATCTATAAACATGTAATAATATAGTTTTTTGAAGCTGTCTGTGTATTTGAATGTATGTAAATATTAAGTCGAACGAATTTTTATTTTCTGTATGAAGACAATTCGATATAGCATCTAAGCGTACGAACGAGCATGTGCGCTCGTAAATCAGCACTCGGTCACGGATCGTCGTCGTCGGTGGTCCGTTTGTAGTGGTCCTGATGCGGGTCGGTCTGGCTCTCGCACTTTTTCCCCCTTTTTTTGCTCGCGTAATAATACTCATCGCGGTCGAGACGAGCGAGCTCGAGAGCCGGTACCGAGGAAAAGACAGGAAAAGACGGCATCTCGTGTCACGACATAACAGAATTCGAGTCGGCCGACGCGAGTCGTTCAAAGGCCGGAGAAATGAAACGCAAATTTTAATCTTCTTTGGGCTCTACCATTCTATACTATACTATACATGTATACTCTATACTATACATATATGTAGATATGCGACTAGACGAATATCGCTCTCTGCGTGTGTTCCTCTTTGTGCCGCACAAAAGGCAATGAGATTTTAATTGAAAATATTATTAACCATTGTATCGCGGAAAGTTGATAGGCGGAGGGCTCAACCAATAGGAATTTCAGTAAGACCGAGAATCACGCGAGATATTTGGCGTGTTTGCGAGAATGTGTACGAGCTGACTTATTTGACGGCAGGGAGTCGACTCGGAGCAGGATCGTTAAACGGTTAAACAAGGAGCGCAGTAGGGCACAAAAATATCCATTTATACGTACCTTTGACGTATTTTACTGCACGAAGGTAATTAATTAATTCCTTCGTGAGCTGCAAGGCAAATGGAGCGAGTAATGAGAGTTTACTGATTACTCAGTTAAATTCGCGAGTTTCTCAGTTAGCAAACTGCCTAAAGCCTCTCCCCCTCGTTCCCTTTAGCGTCTCTTTCGTTTTCTCGTTCTCGCTCACACTCGTCTCCCTTTCTCTTTTCTCGCTTCACTCCGCTTCATCAATTCTTAAGAGTTTTATACTTCACCCGCGTCTTTTTAGGGTGAGATTAATTTGAATTCGTCCCGCGCAGTTTACCCTGGCGAATGTTAATTACGCGGTGTCGAGTGTATCGTTTTATGACCCCGAGTGTATAGAAGTTTCCTTTTATAAAAGGGAAATCGATAAATAATGATTCGGACTTGTCACCGAAAAGTAAAAAAGCCAGCAGAAGTACCTCGATCAATATCGACGCGAATACTTTTCGCAATCGACTTGCTTCTGCATCGTTAAAAATAACGATAAATAAATATTCGATAGTCTGTCAAAATAGTAACGCTGGTCGAAAAGCTCATCGTTGAAAAAAGAAAGCGAACATTGGTCACGAGTAGACGCGGGAGCTTATCCGATAGTCGTATTTTTCTGGCTACACGAACGGGCAAACGTTCGGATATTACGTATCCGGTTATCGGCTGGCAGTCATTTCCGTCGGCTCTCGGCCCTCGCCAGCGTACACGGGGTTCCCTATTTTTCCCCGGCATTACGAAAGTCCCGCTGGGAGTCGCGAACGAGCGATCGCGTACACCACGACGCCCGACCGGGAATAAACGATACAACGGCAACGATGATTTGCTGCGAAACGAACTTTATCGTCGAACTTATCGAGCCAACGAACTGGCGCTCTCCGCGAGCCACGCCATCGCGCAAATTGAGTGAGCTGAGTTATGGTTTCGATAGACCTCGGTATCGTTGCTATTATTTTCCCTTGAATATCGAAAAAAGGAACGACTCGCGCAAATGAGTATGATGATCAGTTTCGTGTCCTTTTTTTCACGAGAGCCATCGGCGCCGTGCAGTCATATGTAAAAGGAAGAAGAAATAACAGAAAATTGCAATTGCGCGTAGAAACGAGATTAAAAAAGGGAGCTGATTCTTGAATATCCGGCCGGCGAGATTTATGGCCGCTGTTAAAGCGAATAGCGTTACAGCGCACCTTCAGTTCGGTATTTCGAGCTGATGTGGACATTATTTTAGAAGGAAAAAACGGCTGCAGTGTATATTATAATCCATTATTCAATTGTAAGTTGCTTGCTCCGTAATAATTTTTCTGCGGGTTCTTTTTGCGCAAAAAAAAATATAACGAGAATCAATTCTGTATGCACACGATGAAAAGCGAAGAATTCGCGTGGAGTAAGAATATCTATGCCCGAAGACGACATCTCGATAGAGTATAGAATGCACGAAAGGCTCGAGTGTCGTCGATGCTGACACGAGGTCAGAGCGGCATAACGTTGCGTTTTCATCTGCCAACGCCAAAGCAAAAATGCAACCGCGAGCGAGTCGTTGAGCCGTACCTTACGAGCTACACGCCAACCGCGACTCGTAACGTGGAATGTCCTCGAGATTGCAAGCTCTACCACCCCCACTCCCTCTACCCCCTCCTCCGCCCCGCTCGTTTCCGCCAACCTAAAATGCGCCACTACTTTTTTGTTTCCGCTCGAGTGCGTTCAAACATTTTGCTAGTGCGCGAAATATCGGCCGAACAAGCAACAAATTTGCGCTCGCGCGCTATAAAGATCAATTCTTATTTCATTGTAGAGAATGCAAATTTTCGTGCGAATAATTCGACGACCCAAATACACTCTTCGGTTACGTGCCATATGATGTAACGAACGATGCGGGTTTTGTATCCATAAAATTAACAGAAGCTCATATGTACGAAATTGTATTCGTATTTATAAATAAGAAAAGTTCGTTAAAAGCATTATTACAAACGTTGTTGACTACGTCATTGAAATAACCCAATTTTACATATGCAACCGGTTTATCATACTTGTATACCGTGTACCGACATATGTAAACTGACCGTACAACAGAGAATCCGACGAAGGATAAATCTTTACTCATGCATCAGCACATACATAAACTTGAAATTTCACGCCACCGCACCATAGCCGCTTTATAAATACGATATACCGTAATCGGAACGTTTTAAGGGCCTTCCTTTATAAGTATGTTACTCAAAAAAATTAAGAGGACACTCGCCGTCGAACGACTGTTTCTCGACTAAAAGTAGTCGAATCGAAAGAGCACATGACCGATTTAAAAGAGGAGATTCGAATTCTAAAATTACTTTATCGATTGAATTTGATAACTATCCTCAACTTTTTCAGAAGTGTGTATATGCAGGAAGGTATTTGCACACTTTGAAAGACGGTGCCATGTGTCGTGGAGCACTCGGTGCGTATTTCGAATTTATTTTTCGAACAAGCCGCAGACTTGACGTTTAAATTATTTACTCGTACCGCGAAAACGGATGCGAAAGGGAAGTTGCGTAGACGGCCGAGTTGAGAATCCGGCGCGATACGACGACGACTTTTGGCGCCAACGGGCATGGGATCCCTGTCGATGTGAAACTTGGACCGACGAGTCGGGGAAAGGTAAGTTTGCGTTTAAACTCGTTCAACCCCCCGAGGTGGATGAGCGGTATACTGGGAAATGGTATAACCCACCCACTAGACGCGAACTTCCGCAACCGTTCGCACTTAGAAATTAGCCCCACTACACTCGGTGTATTCGCATCATACAAATGTTAATCGAATGGAATTTGTTTTGGCGACGATCGCAAATTACACGCGGGTACTTCGTCGCGCAAAGTAGATTTAGAAGGTCGCTCATCCGGTTGAAAATTTACATCCCACAAAAGAGCAAATTTTCTATCCGAAATTCAAACGACCACTATCGCAGAGCGTAAATGTTTGTTTTTCAGGCAGTGCGGCACGTATAGCAATATTCGTGTGCACTTGTGTGTATAAAGCTTTAGCGCTATTCGCGATAATCCGATTTCCTTTATCGGCAAAATTCGAAGCCTGAAAAAGCGACGAGAAAATTCTGTCGATCACCTTGCGCTTCGCATGACCCACTGTCAAATCAATGCCACTCGAGGTTTTACGATAATTTTTTCGTTCGACCTATCGAATATTTATACGATTATTCGCGTATTGGCGGTTTAAAAACTAGAATTATAATAACTAAATTACAATTTTAAACTTTCAAAGACCGAGGAATCGACAAGCCGTCGGTAAAGTACTTTGTTTAATCCGTATAAAAACTTGCTCTGTCGTAATTAAAACCGCTCGGTTGGTACATCTCGATATAGGTCAAGGGGCCCTGGACAGTGTTACCCTTTGTGATGGGAGCATGCGTCCCTAACGCTAGAGACTCCTCGGAGAGTGCGCCCGCGTCCGAGCCCTCCAATTATTTTTTCGCTATTATACGTACAGTTCTCTCTCGCTCTCTTCCTCTTCTGGCTTGGGTTGGGCGAGAATTCACGACTCCTCTTCTCTTTCCTCCATATAGTTGGCGCACCAAATCTCGTATTCCGTCTCGTATTCTTTGGCTCTTCCGTTTCGAATGGAGCGAGCCAACCTAGTTGATCTTTGTCGCGCCTCTCTGTCCACTCGATACAAAGGGATCAGGAATATCCGTGAATTCGTATTACACTACCTTGGATATACATATATATATATATATATATATTTCTAACTCTCTCTCTAACTCTTTGATCGCTTCGACACCATTGTGGCCCGATGAATAACATTCTTGGCAGTTTTATTCTCACTCTAATAATACAAAAAACTTTTAATCCCGAAAATAGATGCTCGTCCAATAATGAAATTCGCTTACGGAATTTGCGCTTTTGTTTTCGCGCTCGCTGCATAATAAATCACGAACTAATTATCATTTTATGAGATGTTAAAGATTAGTGACGCAATTACAAATGAAAATTCATCGCAATTAACCGAATCGGCGTGACGTCGAATAGACATCGAACGATATAAATATTCAAAAGCGCGAACCGTTTGGTTTATCTCGCGTGATGAATTTGGTTCGATTCCGAATTATATTTCACAACCATTTCTAATTGAAATTCAAGGTGATTAACGATTGAAACAGCTTTATATACGTATGTAATCATTAATTATTGATACAAAATCAAGTTTGGTTTTTACTTTAATCAAATTCTAGCTATATACGGATTCATCTTATTATTAACGCATTATTGAGCCCAATCGTTTGCAATTCTCTCGCTCGAATTCAAAAACGATTCTCCCTATCTTCGAAAGGATTTTCACAAAACCCTCGATAACATATTTCACGGCGCCCCCGTGAAAGAGAAGTCAAAATGAGACCTTCCGAAGGAGAGCGATCCGACAGTCTCGGAAAACTCGAGTTCATTAACTTCATTAAAGTATCAAAGGTGTTTCATCGTGGCATCAGTGAAAGCGAGCGAAATAGGACCGAGAAGGGACGAATAGAAAAGTGGAAGCAATTACGTTAAATATTGCAAGGAGAGACTTACTATAATTATAAAAATTCGAATCCGTATAAAACCATTTTTGGCACCGAGCAAAAAATTGTTCGTACCGAAATATACATTCCTATGTATTTCCAACACGATATTTTGACAAAATAATCGTTCACAGTTCAACGTTTTATTAAATCAACCAATATTTTCACCCAAAAAAAATTTCCTTCTCGTCTCACAAAATATTTGGCGGTATAGGAATGCACATTTTGGTTGAACAAAATTTTTATAACCTGACCACGGCCACGGTTGATCGCGAAGGCGAACAATAATGGAAACTGTCTATCGAAGGTCCGGCAAGATAGGACGGTAATGGCACAATAGGCGCATTACGAGTCGTAGATGGGTAAACGTGCACGAAAAGGATCGAGCGGTCGAGCGGAATGGAGATAGCAAGAGACTCATGCGTGCGGGCTTCCCGTAAAACTGGCTATATTTTGCATACTGATGAGGGGCAATTTTGCGCCACTCGGCGCCTATTTCCTTTCTCAGCCGTGTCCTTGTCATTTTCCAAGTTTCACTTTGGCGCCTCCAGTCTCGTTCCTGCGTTTCTGCTCTACTTTCGCTGTCTCCCGTAGCCGTCTTCTCTCCCACACACCGATAATTGCAGACTGCATAAGGAATCAAGCAGCCAGCCGCCTTCGTCCTCATTTGCCGCTTTGTTTCGGGTAGCTCTAGCTCCATCCTGCCTTTCTTTGCCATTTTATCTCTCGACTCTCTAACGCGACCTTGTCTCGCGAAACGACACGGCGAGACACCGTCGTCTCTGGTTGAGCGTCCCTGCTCGTTCCGAATCAAGCCTATTTACTGCGAATTGTTCTCAATTTTCTCCAGTCTTCGTCCAATTGAAACGTCGTGTGGCAAAAATTGAAATCCTCTTATTTTTTATTGAATTATTTTTTATACTTGCGACTAATTTGTATAGGGATTTCTTTTTTCTGGTATTCTCGAATCGTTTCGCCATTGTTTATCGCCGAAATTCCATTTCGTTTTTACTCGTTGAGATACGCACTGATTTTCCGTGCTCTCGATCAACTTTTGGCAATATCGCGACACGATAAACTTCCTTTTCCCTTCCTTATACCGCGAGAGTCTCGGATTTACACGCGATCGTCGCAACTTGGACAACGTCCAAGGAACGTCGTGCATTCTCGGTAGCAGCGTTTATCTCGATTGCTATCGCGTGCTTTTTCTGCCCTAAGTGTGTATTACTTTTGTGAAATAAAAAAAAAAAATAGCAAGTTAAAGGGAACGAGAGAGTCGAGAAAACGACACTGAAAATAGTTGTCATTAAATGATCGAATAAAGCGAACCGCGGCATTGTTAATAAAATAGGTTTCGCAAATTGCATTACTAACTTTATTAAGTTTATTTTACGCGAACGAGCGTTGCGTGTCATCCCTAACTGGATATATGCCACGCTCCGTCGACCGCACCGAATATATATATCCAGATAAAAAAAAAAAAGTGGAAAGGGCTGAAAAGTCACGTTCCGTACCGACAATTGCCGAATATAGACACTATTTGCGCTTTTCATTTAACCGTGTTCGATTTAGCATGCGTATCAGTCCACGTGCGCTAAAATACAAAAAAGAGTACAGGAGGTATTTGTATGCTCCGTTTCTAGAACAGAGAGCTTCTATTCGGAGAAAACAAAATATTCCCGTTGGCGCGAGGATGCAGCTGTGCGGACCACAAAAGAGCGAATATATTCAGCGGAATTAGGGAAGGAGTTGAATCGATCGAGTAAATCGCGACAATGTATGGGTACCGGAGCGATCTCCGTTACAATCGAAAGTTTTAGCGAATGGCGTTGGAAAGGTGCGGGACGTGGCCGGGATGGCGGATCGAGCTCGCCTAGGAGGCACCTGCGCGTCTCGACGACGATCGGAGACATCAAGGGGGCGTTAATTATCGGGTCCGAGTAGAAAGGACTCCTAAGTCCCCGGTAAACCTGACTTAAGGTCGCGTTCCGATTTTCGTTTAAAATTTAAGCCCGTGGGCTTCGAACTCGACTCGATTCGGCAGCCGCACCGAGCGTGTAATTGGGCTACGAGTGCTCTCGCGTTAACTCACTCGACCTGCAATTCCGATCCGAGAACGAGCGTGGAGATGATGAATTCAATTTGATTTTTTTTTATTTCTCTCACAAATCTATTTCAGTGAACTGATCTATATCTTGTTTTTGTTTTGCAATTTTTTTCTCTATCCTCATTCAGGCGTTCGTAACTTTATTTGTTTTTCATTAAGCGTTATATTTGATCCAATTACAAATTTAGAAGATGTTTTAATCATGAACGTACTTAATATTGAACGTTCGTGATTAATAGAATAGCATTATCAATTCTATATTCTGTTAGAATAAGTTATTAAATGACAATACAAATTAAATTTCAAACATAAATAGTTGTGCATTTAGTGTGTTTGAAGCACAAATCCTTCAAACATTCATGATAATTCTTAAGTACCTCGTGAAATTCGCTAAATTTTCCAGTAATTATAGAATTTCTAAAGCAGTGACGAACACAAACTCGTTTTATTTATCGCTCTCGACAACCTTATACAAGTTCTTCATTACCATCGTGCTGATTCAATAGAATCATAATATTTTGAACAAGAGAGAGAGAGAGAGAGAGAGAGAGAGTACACAAGCTATACTATAAAATCTTCATACAAATTTTGATACGTTATGAATTATTCAAATTATTATGTAAATAAGACCAAAGTTAAGCGGATTATTAGCTAATATTCTCAGATTATAAATATCGATGAATAGAAAACGAATCGACAAGAATGAAAAATTTTTAATTCTCGTTACACTTGCACGAATTTGACGCCAATTAAAAACTCTATTTAAGGCACGAGTTTGGAAATCTTGATCTGTTCTTTTGAATAATAAAACGAGACAAGCGCATGTATATTCATCCTTCGTACTCCAGAATAAATTTTTTACGAGATTTGCGACGTCGTAAAATTGAATGATTGCCCATAGAAATTCATCCGAGATTGTCTAACGATTCAAAAGTGATTCTCAAGTACGTAAAATGCTCCTATAAAAATATCATATGGGTTTATCATGTTAATTTAAACGAATAAGAGTATTACGAATTTAAATTTAAAATTGAGTTCAATATACTCAACGAATTCTAATTCCAGTGATCCTTTAACTTCGTCGGTTGATATTTGTACCAAACGCGAAAATGGTAAAAAACTGCGCATAGCGAAACGTATCTCTTTTAAATCTGGAAAAACACCAAAAATTTTGAAAGGAAACTTGCTCAAATGAAACCTCTAACGGAGAAGTACGTTTACCACGTTTGCATATTGCGGACAGTCTCGTTCACGTTGAAACTCGCTCCTGAATACTAGCGCGCGTTGCGTTGAATGCCTAGGCGAAACCAGCTGGCTTCGACGCCTTGAAGAAAACCAGAAACCGAATTTCGAGAAAGGCTCCGCGAGCACAAGAAAGCCCCGGAGTAGCGGCACACCAGCTCGTCGACGATACTCCTACTGTACTCCCGTACTAACGATGCATCGTTATTGGACACAAAATGCGCCCACGTATGGAGATCCAAATTTAAACCGAGTCGACGTTCTTTTCCGCAATGTATTCACACCAAAACTTTCGTATTTTTGTTTCTTTTTTCCATAACGATTTCGATACCGCTGAACTGGCTTTATCGAGGGAACGATATCCCGGATTTATTTTTAACAAATCGAGAAAATCAACCTCAATAGGAATTTCGAAATCTCGTTGAAACGAGACCATTGGCACTTCTCGAATATAAAAGTATCGAGAGCAATGTTACATTCGGGATGACCTTTCTCGCGACTCCACGATAAACAGAAACGAGAACAAACAAATCCGAAGGAGGTATGGAGCCAGCGAGAGAAGTAGGAGGGTCCAGGGGGGCGGTGAAAGAAATTCATTTCACTTTCCACGATTCGATTTTTTATTCACCCCGGGAAATTCAGAATCATTTGAAATCGAGTCACGGTCCTTGCCCTGGCGATATATCGCTTAGGGAGAAAATCCCAGTAGTGGACAATCTCGCCTTTACCCCTCTCGAATTCACCCACCCACCCAGCACATTTCCTCGCCGTCGAGACCGCATCATACCTCCCTTCTCCCCCCTTACGATCCTACCTACTTGATCGAGTTTTCATCCCGGGGCTCGCTCCTTTTACTCAGAGAACTTCCCCGCACTCCTATGCTCCCTCTCTCTCTCTCTTACTCTCCACTCTCTTCCTTCATGGTGAAGCTTCATTCTGATTTTTATTCGAACCACACTGGCTTCGTTTATAACTTTGCTCCACCTCCTCGAGCAGGTGCCGCGATACCTCCACGAGAGTCGTCTATGGTCTCGATCTTTTTTTCCACTTTTTTCCTCCCTATCTCTCTCTCTCTCTCTCTCTCTCTCTCTCTCTCTCTCTCTCTCGCTACTCCTTTTTTCCTCCTCCACTTTTATCCCCTATCAACGCAAGCGTTCACCGCGAAAAAGGGATACTTCACATGGACTAATCAATCGCTACCAACTTTGCCGTTTAGTACCGCTTCGTTGGAAATTATGGCTTCTTTTTTATATCGTCCGACAAAACGGGATGGGACCATGATAGAACGTTAGCTAGAATCGGCAGAATATACTCCTCTTTTCGACATGATCGATTCAGCCAGCTAAACTTTTTTTCTCCAAACATCGATCACAATACGAGTCTATTTCGCGTATTTATTAATTGAATAAAGCCGGCGCGGCGAAACGCTCGATAATATTCAGGATTTTTATTCGCGATCGTTGCAAACAACGACTGTTCGATTCGAAAATAAATTTCGCAACTGCATGATCCTGCATTACGTGACCCGTTTCGAGAGAAAAATTTTATTCCACTCGAAAATTTCAAGCGCCGGTGTCGTCGTAAGAATTTACCTCAAACGGCGAGGCGAGTTCTCTTCCGATATGCGCGAGCGTTCCTCCATCCCCGCTCACGGCCTATCTCTTTCTCTCGTCCCCCGAAGGACTGGAATTACCATAACGACATGCATATATGTAAGAGAGCCTCCGGAAATGCCGAGGAATCCTCGAAACTACGACCTTGAAGTGCTTTACGAGCCTCCGTGGCGTCGGCGCAAAGTAATATACTGTACGAGGAGTAGAGCCCTATATATACAAGGCGAAATCACCACCTATAGCGATTACGGAGACTGCTCCTGATCCGATCATTCAAAATGACAAGAGACCCTCTTCCACCCCATTGAAATTTCAAGCAACGTCACTCGTTCGTCCGTCTCGCCGTTCGAAATCGAAGATCGACCGATCTTCGATCGGCGTATGCCGGCCTGTATACACGCTCTGCTGGACCGCAACGTCCATAACCTCCGCCAAAGGAAATTAACATAACGGCATACATATATGTAGAAGCGCGACGTTACAATCCTCGCGAGATACTCTTTCGCACTCCATACGCGCCTTGAATACGCAATTCTCTCTATAGACGTCCTGACCTTCGGACCGAGCTAGTCTCGTTGCCGCATCGATTTCATCTATAAATCGTTTAGGGGTCTTCTCTAAAGCTGTGTTTATCAGCCTGTTATTGGAAAAGCTCGAGCGAGAATTCCTTCTTATACGTTCGGTATAAACTCGTTCGATAACGAGTTTGTCGAATTTCGCGAGGGGAACGATCTCTCATATTCACCCTCGCGATGTAACGTCGATCGAACGTATTTTTCGACATAACCACGAAACGAAACACGCATTATATAAACCGGTATTTTTATTACTCGTCTCTTGCACAGTCGACGGTTTTTTCCTCTCCATACCTTTAAACCGATCCCGGGCGCTAGCTGGCTCACGGCTCACGTTCTACCGAACTGCGCGTAATACAAAATCGTAAATCTCGCCCCCGCGTGCGCGCGGTTTTCTTTCGCTCTCCGCGTATCCCCCGCGCGAGCTTTTCGTCGAGGCGTTTTTTCCTCTTACTACGTCGGTGCAACCGATTTTTATCGTTTGACGACGGCTACGGATTGAAATATCGTACCGAATACCGCTTTACGCTGCTTGCACGTCACGCTCACGCCGTAATAAAGAAAAAACAATGTACCGTAAAAACAGATGACGTCAGGTTTATTGTGAGAGGACGCATTGTTTTGGCGGGGGATCGGGTTCATCGAATCAGCGGAGGACCAGTTTGGATGAATTTTCGACAATTTGGTCGAATTGTCGAAACAACGATTCATAAACAAGTAGAAAAATAAAAAAAAATTTATATCCTTGTAAATACGAAATGATTTATTTGGTGTGTACAAAAATAAGCGTATTCGCCTTTGTCAACAATCGTCAATTAAATATTTACAATTCGAACTCATCGCCAGATACTGATATAAATATATAAAAGTAAATGAAATTTTTTTTTTAATAAAAGTCCGCTCGTTGATTTCGTTAGGTCGTAAATTCAACGAATCGTGTGAGAGAGGGTGAAAAAAGGAAAAAGAGGGAAGGAAAAAAACGACGATGTAGGTTAGAGGGGTTGAGGAAAGAATATCATCCGCGATAGCGCGCGAGGCCACAAATCGCGTAAATTATTCTCTTCCCGCCGTTTGTCGGATTTCCACGGCTCATGGCTCTCTCTCTCTCTCTCTCTCTCTCTTTCTCTTTCTCTCTTGCCCTCGCTCTTCGTAGAGCAGCGAAGCCCCGAGACATACACACGTCCATGAGTGCGCTCGCACGTTCCCTCCGCTGCCGGGGGTTTCGCGCGACCCCTTTTTCTTTCGTCAGTCATGATTTGTTTCTTCCGCGTTCGGCGGATACTCCCGCCGAGGCACGCGAAACGACGAGACGATTCTCGCTTTTCTCCCTCCCCATTTCACTCTCTCTCTCTCTCTCTCTCTCTCTCTCTCTCTCTCTCTCTCTCTCTCTCTCTCCAACATCTACAGCAAAGAACCGAGACGTATATCCATCGTAAAATGAAAACGTGGACTGGGCCAGCCGAGGAGCCTGGCTAGTTTTCGTATACGTAAAAATACGTGAATACGTATAATCATCTTGGTAACGATTGAAATTCTATCGCACTTTTTTCACGTCGAGTTTATGTCATTCCTGTATTAACGAAACTAATATCGAGCGGGACGCGTCAGTGGTACGTCGATTATGTCGATAAACTGTGTTGACGGTCTCGTATCGGGCGATCGGTAGCCCGATATGGCAAACGTGTACGCTCGAATTGCGCATGCAGCCGTGAGTGGCCCGCTAAGATTAAGGGCGGATCGAAGGTGATGTTGGGGCGGGACACCGAGCGTCATAGACACGAGGTCGTACTCTATCGCGCGCGAACGGTATCGGTTGCCGATCGCTCCTGGACCGTGATAACTATACGAGATCCACTGGCGCGATAATCGCGCCAATCGATTGCATTAGAGCGAGCCCCCTCGTGCCCCGAATAGCAAAACGTCGTTTATCCTTATCGAAAGAAAAAAAGATCGCCGATTGAATTTCCGATCCGGATCGACAAAAACAGCTGACTTTATTGAAATTGCATGCAATATCGTTAAACCTTCGGGCGATGTAATTACCGTAATCGAACCCCCGATCGACTCGACAGCGAAAAAAATTCTGATAATTATTTACGAGACAGAATTCGATCAATTTTACTTATAACCGACATTCGAGGGACGGCTTAAATCTCACGTGAAAAAGTAAAGCAACTTTTTGGTAATCGTCTCGTAAGGACTCACTTCGATCGTTACGAGACTCTCGGTGTCGTCGCGGAGCGTTAAACGAAATGAACATTAAAACGATGTAAAACTATATATTCGCGTTTCCCCTCTTCTTATTTTTATTTAAACCGTCTTGGCGCGGATTTTAATTAGCTCGGGTTAATGGCCCGTTAATGGGGTCGTAGGGCCGTTATGAGAGTCGAAAAGTTGTATTGGACGAGGTTGCCGAGGATCTTGGTCGTCTCGTACGTGAGACCGGTGAACACTAGCTCAGGGCCAAGACGTGCATTACTCGAGCGCTCGCATGCAGATGAGGGTGCGGCCGTATCGTGATTCCGAGCCATGAATTCTACATGCCGCATTGTCATGGTGATGGTGGCATGAGACGACTCGGGCGCGTTCTTCTCGCCTTTTCCTCCACCCACCGACGAACATCCTTGAAAATCGACTCGTTCCGCGACGAACTCTCGACTCCGGCATCGAGTTTCCGTTTCAGATAGCGAAATTAAACGAATTTTTTTCTTTCCGCTACACAGTACGGTAGAAGGAGAGCCGAGAGAACGGTTCGTGCGAAGAGCGAGAAATTGATTGTACACCGTTGGAATTTCTGTTTGCAAACAATTTCTTACATCGTATCGCTCGCGAGTAACACGTTAATTTCGGAACGGTATTGTTCATTGTAAATCTAATTCTATCGACAAGTTGTTCCAAAGTCACGAACTTGCTAATGTAACGAAATTCCAAATCTGACGTGTATATGTTATAGCAGACAGTGGTATTCAAGTAGGCGATCGCGATCCATGAACAAACATGGGGCGAGAGAGGTCGAGTGGTTAGAGAGAGAAAGGGAGATGTAGGTACCGATGCCGAAAATTGCTCCATACTCCAAGGGTTTAATTCGTTTCCGACGAATTCGCAAAATGAATGCATTCGGGCTCGCCGGTGCGTCGAATGGAAACGATGCTCGTCACGAGGATCTGTCTGGCGCGTCGAGAAAGCGCGAAAGTAGAGAGAGAGAGAGAGGGGGGGGGAGGAGGGAGAGACAGCAGCGGTTAAACGGCGCACGGAGAGCGCTCTGGGTCCCGTGCGTCGATAACAATACGTCATTCGTGCACCCGCGCTTCTCATTACAATTATCGCTTCCGGTAACGGGTGGACGGGTAACGGGAATTCCCGGTAATAGGCGTCAGACGCTCGTGAACAGGAGAGGGGATGGGAGAGAGCGCGAACGAGCAAGTGAGATAGAGCCAGAGAGAGAGAGAGAGAGAGAGAGAGAAATTGTGAGGTGTGGTACATGCGGCGTAGGGGATGAGAGAGGGTGGTCTCTCCCACGCGCGCATACACACGCTAGAGGGACGTGCGCGTCCGAGACCGCGGCTCGCGAAAGTGGATCAGCACGAGCATCCTCTCTCTCTCCCTCTGCCCTCTCCTCTATCTCTTTCTCTCCGTCTCTCTTCCCCGCCATCGTTCTGCTCGTTCGTGTCGTTTCTGGGACGTCGACCGATCGATCGGGCGACGTTCGAATCCGGATAATCCGACTGTATGACGTCCCTCCGACTCTCCCGCCCAACCTCTTCTCGTCTCTCGCCTCGACGATAATCCACAACCGTTTCTCCCTCCGTCTTTCAACTCTCTCTCTCTCTCTCTCTCTCTCTCTCTCTCTCTCTCTCTCTCTCTCTCTCCGTCTTCTTCTTCTTTTCTCGGTTTTTTCTTCGTCGCATAAGTGTGCGCTCGACAAATATCGTGTGCCGAAACGCATCGCAACTGTCTGGTGATGTTGCGCGATTTGTTTCATTTTTGTGTACGTAGCTGCTTCGTCGGTCTTGAACTTGTCGAGACCTCTCCATCAGGCTTTTCGGATTAATTATCCAATAGCTCAACGTCTTTATATTTCCCGCTCGAGTTAGGAATTTTATTCGTAAATACAAAAAAAATATCCTACGTTGAGGATATTTTCATTCGCGTTAGAAACATTGCTCGCGTAGAAATAATACATTCTTTAGATGTTATTGTTGTACGCGACGCGTTGCAATACCCAGCTGATGAACAACTAACGACGTAACGCGTTGTTATCGCTGTTATCGGAATTTTCCCAAGCACCGTATAAATATGTATGCTGCATAAATACAGATAGAAAATGAAATTTCGAAAACGAAACTTGGACGATCGCGCGTACCGAGATTGCGCGGATACAATCGACGAAGATGCCGTGCTTGATAAATGATCTTGAGAACAGAAAGAGTTTTTGTTTTCTCCTGGCTGTATGTGTCTGTGTGTTTCGGTCCACCTTACCCGTCATAATTCTCTCGAAAAAAAAATGACCGCAAACGTAATGAAGTGACTCTCGTGCGCCATTCGAGATAGAAAGTTTGTTATTTCCGTTCTCGGGGCCGGCGTGGGAGAACGCGAGGGGTGGAAGAAACGCCATATAACTTCTTCCCGTTCCGTTCGACAATCTCATCGGAAATGGCGCGAACAGTGGACAGAGGTGGCGAGGGGGGAGGTTAGATCAGGAGACAGGCTGCGCGTTCGTAGCGTATATTCCAATACAACAATACGATAAGGAGACTCTGGCTTCTACGAGCGATGAAGCGTCCCTGCTTGCAATTCGATTCGTGTACTCGAACCGCGGATGCGACGGGTGGAGAGTGGAGGTGCGGAGAAAGATATCGGTCTACTGTCGATACCCTTTCAATACCCTCTCTGCCAAAGCACCACGTACGACTCGGGCCCACTTTTCCGCTCTCTTTTTTCTTTTCTCTCCCCCATCCTCCACGCTGTCTAAACTTTTCCGAGGACATAGTGGAACGACGAGTCTTGCCTCTTAAGGAATTCGACGCACGTGATATTTAATCGAACTCATAGAGGGACGTTCATATTTTGGTTCCCCGATTTTCCGATAAATCGTTCAATATCGCGACAATCGAGCGATGTATTTACAGCGGGGTGATTAATTAGCGACGAATCGGTATTCTTAGCGATAACGAGACGTCTGCGAGGCGCGAGCGGGTGCGAAGCCTCGGTTCGATCGTTCGCACTAGGTAACGGAAAACTGTCGTAACCATAGGGGTAAATTCGAGTCGCGCCTCGGCTGCTCCGATCGTCGCAATTACGCCTAAACGATCCGAGAAGCGACAGTCTGGTGCAAGCGCGAGGAGCAGCCGGCTGGCGCGTGTTTCGAACTCGTTCCGGGCAAGTTAACCCGCGGGACAGATAGGATTTGCTCTACGTAACGACACGGGTGGTTTTCGCGCGCGCTAATCGCGTTATCGAACGCGCCGCCCTACTCCGCTCTTCTCCTCCCACTTCTCTCTATCTCTATCTCGCTTTCCCTCGTCTTCTCCTACTCGTCTCTCGCTTCGCTTATAGCTGACTTGCAAATCGCGAACTGCGGAACGTCATCTTGCGATCAGACTCTGGGTATTATTAAAATCGCGTGACGAGAGGTGTGCGTATCGTCGGGGAGAGCGAGGAAGTAGAGTGAAAATAGGGGAAAAGTAAAGGAAAAACGTTGCCACGCCCCGTCGAATTTATAGCGCTCATAAAATACACGTCAAGCGCGATATATCGATCGTCGAATGTACGCGATAACCGTCGCTAAATTATTCGGATACCCCACACGGGCAGTGATATCGAAAACGCAATTTTATTTTCCCTGTTTTCCATCCCCGAAAAATATAAACCATTTACGCGGAATGACTGAAAATAAAATGGCTCCGCATTGAAATCTCTTTTTATTTACTTTATACCTCCCGCGCCGTTTTACTGCTAAAGTAAATATATATATGTATATATGTGCAATTATCGATATTTTTTGTTGCTTCGAAAATAACGAAATTTTCTCCATTTTTCGATTTTGAATATCAATTCTTAATCGTTTATGTAATTACTTGTAAAACCGTACTTCATAATATGGTGAAATTAAAATAAAACGCCAATAAATAAAACATATAGTGTTTTTATAACCTTCTCTAATTAAACCCATTAAATTTTTCATTTTAAACCACGTACAAATATAACAATTTCGTACGTGAAAATATTCAAGTTTTGTTCAAGTATATCATGCAAAGTACGTATCGCATTAAAAGATATAATAAAAAAACATAATGACATTTTTATGAGGAACAGTGCTTGAACGTCATTATTTTCGTAACACTTTTCCACTGAATTTTCTCGAGCTTTCATTACGCGAAATTGCCCAGAACAAAGTAACTGGAAAGGAAAATTACAAGCGAAATGGGAGGCGTATTAATCTAAGGTAAGTAACGCAATAAAGATGCTATTAACTTGGGTCAGAAGGATGCGCGAATGTAATAAAGAACTTTGACAAACTTTCGTGCACGCAAGGATCCATTTCCGATAATCGATGCCCGAACAACATTCTATAAGGCAATTACCTCCCAACAGACAAGCGTAACCGACTGTATACGAACGCAACAAGAAACCCGAGTGAAACGAGATTCCCTCGAAGGTATGATCGATTTCGAGAATTGCCGTTTGATGGTCATTCAGAGGATTTCTAAAACGTAAACCAAAATTGGATTGGCGAATTTTTCACAGGGTCCGGTGAATAACAGCCCCGTGCTACGATAAAACCGCGCGTTTTGAGTTACCGGATAAATAAGCCTCCACACCGGTGGCAACCGTAAATCTTATCTCCGCGATACCCGAGTGTGTATACGTAGAAGAGGGAGAGAGAGAGAGAGAGAGAGAGAGAGAGATCTTATTCCGTCTCGAGCGATCTTTATTTATCAAGTTCACGAGCAAGGAAGGTGCGAAAGTGAAGCGAGAGACCCGCGAGCTCGACGAGAACGATGAACGACCCGCTACGAGTGTATATCTATACCTATACGTTTCTCAACAATTTACTCTCGTCCCGTAAAAAGGGCCGGACAATCTTGCCGGGGCGCGCGGACGGGAACTTTATTCGGCCGGGTTGGCGGGGATGAAGGAGGAGCGAAGAGAATAAAAATCACACTGGCTATATACCCTTTCGTAGGACGAGTCCATAAAAAAAAGGAAGAAGAGAGTAGAACGCAGGGAAGAGGGCTCGACATTTAGCGTGTCAAGGGTGGATCTCCGTGTGATCGTAGTAATGTATACGACGAATAAAAGAACGGCGAGGATGGATGAAGCGGTGACCCGGACGCTTCTCGTCGAAGTCCTGTAGATCGTCATATATGCTTTTTTTTCTTCGCATTTATCAGAGGATTCTGACAAAGCGTAATAAATCACGGCTGTTTTGCAAGTTTCAGTAACAACGCAACGTTATCGTTTCGTTTCCCGATTCTCAGGTCGTCGGACAAGCCGAGGGGGAGTCATTACCACGAGCAGGGCGTAATCGGCTTTATGATGAAAGATCGACGGTCGAAAAGCGCGAGGAGAAGGGTAGAGGCGATAAAAATGAGATAAAAGGGATCGAACGTCGCGCGGAACAAAAGAGCGCAGTAGACGATTCGGAGTGGAAAGTCGTAGAGCAGCGGGGAAGATGTCAAAAGTCCGAGAGGCGTTAGCGACGCCTCAAGGTGCGGCGGTTTACGCGCGACGTCTCGGCGCTCGTATAACGCCGGGGTGGAGTACAAAAGGGGGGTAGGAAAACTCGGGGAGCGTGTGCGCGAAAGGTCGAGAAAAGTGAGCTCGCTATAACGCGCGGACTCGACTGGCAAACAAGCCAACCCGTCCCGACGTTAATTTCTCGAGTTGCATTCTAATAAAAGTAATCGAGAAGTTTCCAAGTGGTATAGTCGGTAGGGAGGCTAACGTCGTAAAACCAAAGCGAGTGGAGGATCGTAGCGGCGGTGTGGTTGTCGAGTAACCGCCTGGCCTAGCTCTACGCAGTCCAAGAGGAAGAGAGAGAGAGAGAGGTTGTTAAAAGGGGTGAGAGTTGAAGGACCGGAGCTCGACTCCGTCGAAGCAAGAAAACCGAATGGATTTGCGTGAGGCTATATATATATATATATATATATATATATGTATTATATAACCAAGTGACGGATGAAGAGGCTCTCCTCAAAGGAGCTCTTTTAATTCGATTCGTCGCTATCGTCGTGGAACCAACCGCGAACGCCGTCGTCGTTATATCTCTCCTCTCTCTCTCTCTCTCTCTCTCTTCTTTGTCCTCCTACGCGATGAACCTCGAGACGACGTTTCTCGCGGACTCTGCGGATTTCGTTCGCTGAAATATCGATCGTCGTTTTTGTTTTTTACGTCCTTCTCGGAGCGAACTCCGTTAAGGACTACCGGCGCGTCGTATAAACTTGATTCTTATGCAATTAACGGCAATAGTTTTTTAATGGCCCTAAGACGAGGATAATTAGTGAGGGGGCGCTGAAGGGAATAAGAGAGAGGGAGACTGAAATGGGAGGATGATTATTGAATTTTCGTTGAATTCTTTTGCTGAAATTTACTCTATTCGAATTCCGCTCGCAGATGAAAACGTCGATAAATGACCAGAAGACAATTTCCTTTCAATTTCAAGTTTTTCATTTTTTTGCGCTTTCTGGCTATCGCTCGGTCTGCGTAGATATCCTCCCAGTCCTTTCGAGAACACACGCTCGAGATTCTATTTGGCATGCATTGCGCGCAATCGCGGCCGGCAGTCGCGCACGAGCTTCCTATTCTGATCCTGATTCCGTATCTGGAATGTCAAAATGAGACCCGGGAATGTAAAATTCATACGATATTCCCTATATCGGCTAAGTGACGTAACTCGACGTTGAATACGCGCGTTATCCCGTGTAACGGGACGGCGCAATTTCGTCGACATCTCGATCTTTCATTCGGCCGAATGAAAAATGTAGAAACCCTTCCCTCCTCGTCGATGGAAGAGGAAAAATTAAGATTATCAACTGACTTCCGTGATTTAAATAATTTCGAGAGTACTTACGCTCGTTGAATTATTCATGCAGTGTTGTTTTACGCCCGAGAAAGGAAAGAGAAATTTATCTTATCCTTAATATTTATAACGCCGGAATGTAGAATATCCGAATGACAGGGAGAAAAATAAAAGAAGATGGAAGGAGGGTGCGGAAATTCGTAGCTCGCCTCGTGATAATTTGCAATACGCGCGTGTGCCGCCTCCCACTCCTCCCGCTCGAGTTATCCGGCGCGCAGCTGGAGAGAGCCCATGGAGGGGTCGATCGAGCTCGGGATTTTTCTGAATTTTAATCCGGTCTCGGGAGCGGAGGAAAAGTTCAAATCGAATGGTGGGGCTTGAGGTACGAGTGGGAAGCGCGAAATTTAAAGATAGTTCATCGCGATTACCCCCTTCAATTCCACGCCATGGGAAATCCCATAAAAAACACGCACACACACACCTAGCTGATCGCACATGCGCGCACTAACACGATCTACTCCCTAATCAAGAAGTTTCGTAGAACGAGAACTTCTCGAACGAACCGAGTAGAATGACGGGAGGTAAGGAGCCTGGAAATCGAGCGGAAAACAAGAGAATAAGGTGCTTCTGGTGGGGGGAAGCTAGACAAAGAACGCGCTACCGGAGCCGACTGACCCGTTGCGAAATGAAAAATCATACTCTCGCGATCCCGTGGCAAGATGCGCCGAATTTTTCTCCGACAATTTCGAGGATCTCGTTTAATGACTTTCCCTCTCCTCCTCTCCTCTCCCTCCTCCTATTCGCTAAGAGGAAATAATCGATCTCGTAGTTGACAGATCGCGCGAAAATAATATGTTGTAAAATAAATTCTAATATGCGCGTATTCCACAGCCCGATACTGTCGGAACGGAAGGAAAAACCCGCGAACAAGCCTTGGCCGACCATAACTCCCGTAAAATCGATGACCTCACGACCGAGTTTGCCATATATTTTCCTCGTCCTCTCTTTTTATTTCACGCCGTCGCGATACTTGCGGAAGTATCGACAGGCCGAATATCGGATAAATTATTTTTCGGTGAAGGGTAGCGGAAGAAAGGAACGCAAATCGGATGATAGAGAGTGGTCTCTGCGTACGTCGGATAATTAGATTTATTAAGTTGGCAGTGTTTACACGACGGTGCTCTCGAGTTCGGGGTTGGAGGGGGAAGAGACTGAGATTGAAGAAGCGGTATGGAAAAGAGGAGACAGAGGGGGAGCGAGAGACGTGATTTATCGAAGAGAACCGTCGCCGTGACGAGAAAAGAGAGAACGGTCGAGGGCGTAGAAGGAGAAGACGCTTGTTACGAAGATTATGAGGTGAATTCTGTCTCTCGTTTTATCCAACCTCCTCTACCTTCTTGCGTCGTTTCTCCTACAATCTCCGAGCGACCCTCGCGCGCTACCCTTTAATCAACTTCAATAAGCCTACTCCGGTAAGTGGACTAATCTTGGTCTCGAGAGCCACCCCCTCGCGTGTTTTATCGCCCGAAATTTCGCGCTTGCGAGATCCGCGAATTCCGCGCCATACCGCCACTGTTGTCCGTTTCGATGAATTACGAGCGAACCGCGAACGGATCGATCGGACTTTTAGCGGCAGCCTATTTACGAGAGCCTCGGCACATCAATGTTTTAATGCGATATCGCCTGGATTATCGGATTTTCGCCAAAAATATTTTCTCTTCTTGATTGTCATTCAACTTTTTTTCCGCTCACTGAAAAGACGTATGATATGACTTAAAACGCGATAACGATGAAGCAAGATTAATTTTGTTCGTCAAAGTGGAATCTATTGCATTTTTAATTACAACTATGTGTGTTAAATAAAATGTCAAGGTTACAGCGGCAAGCGCGTCTAACCCGAGGCTATTTTTACGTGAAATTGCAACGGTTTCATTTGGTGTATTACGCGTTGTCTCCAAGGTTTTATTCTTTTTTTTTTTGTTCCTTTGTGACGATGTTATTTTTATCTCGCACGCAAAAGCTGAGGCGAAACAACAACACGCTTATTAAGAACGAGTAGATTTTTTCGCAACTTTGGGTAGCACTTCAACGTAAAAAAAGTGTAACGTTCTCATGTGACTTTGTCATCTTAGTCTTTTTTGCGAATTTGTTTAATCAAGTTTTTTCGTTTATCTGAGATTTTATCAATATGTATTCTTAAAATAAAATATGAACGAAAGAGAAAAATACAGTAATAATGAATTTTCACTATGTCATGGGTTCATACGGTAAAAATAATAATTTATTGATTAAAAACTAGTAAATTTTACATCAATTCACAGTACGAGCGTCGTCAAACGTTTGATCGTAACTTTTTGCGAATAAAATGGCTCTACTAGCAGAAATTCACAGAATACGATTCCATCTTGCTTCAGAATTTTAAACAACTTGCATTCAAATACAGGATACGCCTAAATGAAACTGACCTATCTACCGTCCACTGATTTGGCATTCTCATCTCTTTTCCTTTTCCTCCTTTCCTTTCTATCGTCCTTCGCAATGCTTTTTGTTCACCAGTTCTAGTTCACGTTCCCAGTTTTACTCGATATTTGTAAAACCGATACAGTTTCATTGACTAAAATTTGCTGGAAACATCAATGAATAAATCAAAGAGACGTATAGAAAAAAAAGGAAAAAAGATACCGTCGTTAAATTTTTTGGCTCGAAATTACATCTTATTCGATTCGATAATTTGGAAATAGAAATACGTAGAGAGTATCTTCGAAAGTGTTACACTATTTTCGTCTGTGTAATTTCGAACGAATTCAATTCGCGCGCTCACGAATTTGGCGAAAATCCTCTCACGGTTGTATATCACGATGCGAAAATCTCATCTCACAGCGTTCTCTGAATATATGTATAGAACACTCACACCATCTTTAAATAATAGAGAATTGGCTATGATCCAAACGACCCTGCGCGCATCGACGTATTTTTCGGATTATTGCATTGATAAACTCAATACTATGAGATTTAAAACTCGAAATTATTCAATATCATACCTTCGTTAGATCCCACAATGCTAACTGATGATATATTCTCTCTTGAATTATGATTTTACACATTTTCATATAGTATAGAATGAATGAAGCTCTAAAAACGCTTAAGTTCGATCGGATGAATTGAAAGCTCTCGTAAAATTGGAGCTTGAAAATTTTCATTAACGACTGGTGAATGTACGATTATACCTTTCGCACATAGATATCTAGCTGGGTACCTTCTATTTAATTGCACTGGAAATAGAATCTCAAGAGATCTATCGGGGAGATGCTATCTCATAAAAATGCACTCGTGGATGATCTGGATGATCTGTGTTCGGTTAAGGTAAAAAAAATGAAGAAAATCAGTTTCCTTTGTTTCCCGTAATCCCTCGATTCAAAGACACATTTGGCATATCTAGAAAAGTATTTAAAACGCGAGGGTAGTCGGTTAAAGATGAGCGGCCGATGAAGTTATCTGACCGGTTAAGCCGAAAATCTCGTTCATAAAAGTATTAAAAGCCCGTGTTTGGAAAAAAATTCCGGCCTGTTGGAGTGAATTCCACTTTTCCTCTTGTTACCGGCTTCCGCTCTTCGGAGAAAAACGTGAGAATAACAAAAGGCAGAGATGCGAAGGAGGATATAAAGAGTGGAGGGCAAAGTGGAGATGGGAAAGGGGTGAGATTTCATTTTTAACACCCACGAAATCCATCCAATAAATATCGTCGCTCGTTATTAGCGCTTTAATTCAGCCACGGTAACTTAATCCGAGTTACCTACACTTCCGTGGGCTCTCTACGAGTTAAATCGGAAAAACGTCGCGTGGAAATTCGTACCATAAATAATAAAATAATACCGCGTCATCGTTTGTAATTCAGGAGAGCGAGAGAGAAAGAAAGATAGCGAGCGACCACGGTGTGCTCGCCGACCAATTCAATCCCTCCGAAAATGTTCGCGAATCGTAAACTATCGCGGAAATGAAATGGCGTTTTTGTAAAATATTCCAGTATGCTGGGAAACAAAATTTCGTAATAAGTTCCGGTACGTTGAATATTCCGATATCGCGTACAAAGTTCCTGTACTTTAATTTTTAACTCGATCTGATCAGTAAAAGAATATATTTAGTAAAATGCGAATGGCGAATTTAGACAAATTATCAACGTTTAGCAACTAACGGAATTTGAAATAAGAGCAATATTCGATAACAAAGAATTTACCGACCCAGCTCTCCTCGTTCGTCTTTTTACATTGAAAAAAGTAAATCCATTTGATCTTGATTCGAACAAATAGAATGCTATGCGATCGATGCTCCTTTTCATCGTGTCGCGATTATTTTTAATAATCGAAATAAAAGTCTCTCATCTCGAAAATATCATTTAATCATGAACGTCATTAAAGCAAACGTCATTTTTTGTTGCACTCACAATCGAAACCAATAGACAGCCATCTTCCATGAACGGTTATATCGAAATAGCGCAGTCACTCGCTACATTGTACGTCGCTTGGAACGGGAAAAAGAGAAATTTAACGGCGCGCTTCTTTCTCCCAGTTTTTCCATTCTATTCGGGACGCGAGCTTTTATCAATCCAGATTGAAATCGGCTCGTGGCTCAAGTCCGAACGCATTCCGATTTGAGAACGCGGCACAAAAAACGACTTTCGTTAGTTACTGACGTCATGGAACGAAATATATAACATTCTGGTTACTTACTGCAGGCTTTCATTTGTTCTATGCGTGACTTAAGGGCAATCGTGCGTTTGATAATCGAAACGAAAAATGGATTGTCATAACTCGACGATATATGACGATCGGGATGGCTACGAGACGAGCAACCATATGGACGTATTTGATTGATCGATTATCGGCTCCGCGAAATATTCGTTCTTTCTCTCGCATATTTCTGAACATTCTTGTTTACACGTCTCTCGATAATATGCAGTGTCTTTATTGGTATGCATTTGGTCTAAAATTGCGCGACGTTACACCATTCGGCCGAAGCGCGTTACGTGTACAGATCGACTAATGTTCCCGAGTGATATACACAGGACAATCGAGAGCTTCGGCAAATGAGATGAGGCATCGTTTGTCACACTGTCGAGTCCGGACTGCCAAGACGCGACTTCCGGGCTGGGAAACAATTAGATGACCGATTCGACGGACGAGTTACGGCGCGAGATGTTCGACGTAGACGCGGAACGGAACAACGGCAAATGATTTTTATCGACATTCGCCGTTCGTTGTCGAAGTCGCGTCCGGGCGTAAAGGACGGCCGGAGAGAGAAAGGAAGAGAAAGAGAAAGGGAGGGAGAGAGAGAGAGAGAGAGAGAGAGAGAGAGAGAGTCAACGGCGGTGCACAGGTGTCGCTGACGTTGCACAAAAGGACATCCACCCTCTCTCACCCTTACCGTGAATTTAATTGCTAAGCCCATACCGATGTAATTGGACCCGTTTTCGGTACTCTCTTTTTTCGTCTTCTAGCTCGGCCGGCGAGAAATTGATATCGGAAAACGAGACGAATATTTCGTGATCGGTCAATAGCGGCTGTATGAGAGATATTTTGGCACTAATTCAGTAATACTGCAATTTCGAGCATCGATCCAATTAGATTTCCGCGTGTTCAACGTTCCTTTCAATTTCATTTACTCGTTATGTTCATTAGAGATAAATTAGTTACATCGATTCTTCTTTCGTTCATTTCGGTTGCTTTTGTTTACCTTTGTGTAAAGTCAATTTGACTGGGAAAATCCTGGTTTTGTTCGGCGAGTACTGAATCATAGATTGCTGGTTGTAATTAAAACTGCGCGATGTGTGTAAAGCTACATGTCTGTCTGCGAAAATGTACGGTTCGTTTCGTTTTTTATGTAGGATATTTTTTCCGTAAATCTCCCTATCTCGATTTATTTCTTTTAGTTACGAGACTATATATCTATACCCTTTGTCTGATATTCGTTATTACAGTTATGTCAAAATCAGTCTTTCTTCTATTTAACGTCAATCTCTGCAATGACGAAAGAGGAAAAGAATAAGAAAAAAGAATCCGTTATTGATCGTATAGACAACGTAATGGATAGAATTGAACCTGAAAAATTGAAAGAAATGAAAAATTAAGAAAAATCAAAGAGAATTTAATTGATTAAGGGAAAAATATTACAATTTATAATTTTTGAAACAATAGAATTTAGAACATCGAGAAATCATCTCGTACTAGAACGTGCCATTGATTAGGATAGCAACAACGTCTGAACAATGTTTTTTGTAGGAAAAGTATTCTTGCCGTTAGCAGTATGTGTGGGACATACGAATGATATTTACATACAATAACAAGTTAACACAAAGCCTCCTCCAATCACGAATACCTTAATCTTCTCCTAATCTTACCCCCACTCTCTTATACCAATTCCTTAGGAAAGTTGAAATTGGGCGAATTAGAATGATCAGTTTGCGTTTTCGTGCGGGCGTGGATAGATCTCATCGTTATACATTGTTCAAGTAGATCACACATTGAAAAATAGTCTAAGAGACTAAAAAAATGTGTAAAACAATCAAGAAGAGTGCCAAGTACAACTGGACAGTATGGAAAACAATAAAGAAGAGGCATAACAATTTGAATAAGTGAAAAAGACGACGGGGAGCTGAGAAGGACAAAGATGACTAAACGAGCACTGAGATGAAGGGAGCGAAGATCCTGACAGTGATAGGCGTGAACACTATGGGTAAGTACAATTTTATATTTTTTATTGCGAACAATGCAGAATGCTCAAGCGAATCTCCTGTGCTTCGTCCGATTGCGCTCATAACAAACTAGCGTTACCTATGGCAACAACCGATTTTGCCATCCACGTTATTTTTACAATACTTTTTAATTTCATACATTATTTTTTCCCGATCGAATGAAAAGTCTCAAATAAACCCGCGTAACAAAGAAAATTGGAATCGAACTCAGTTCTCGTTACAAAGAATACGCCAATGTCCTTCTTGAAACCTTCACCGAGAGCCCAATCGCGACGTATAAAAGATTCAAAGGCACTCGATCGCAACACTCGATTCGATGCGCTTCGCGACCTTTGCTGGCACGTGGAGGGGCTGAAGGGGAGATATACGCGCGGTAAGCCGCCCACGCAGGCGAACCGGCGTGACGGTGGATTTTTCGCGGTTGCGCGCGGATCGGTTTTCGCGGTAACAAAACGAAGAGGGAAAGCGCCAAGAGTGGAAAAAGGAAGGAGTGTTTCGATATCGGCAACAGATCGCTATCGCAAAGTACGAAATCTCATCCTCTCACGGGCAGTGGCGAACCCCACACCGCACGTAGGATCCGGAAAGTAAAAAAAAACGAGAGAAAAGGTCGAAGTATAAATGTGGACGTGCCGGTATGTGTGTGTACGAGGTGGAGGGGATATAATACTTTTCGGCTTTTCCGCCGGTCACCGACGGCTTATCGTCTTCTTTCCAATGGCTTCCGAACTTATAGACCAGCCTGGTATTTCTTTTTTTTTTCTTTGCTAGCGTGTTTCGCCGATCGCTCGCGAGAAGCGAAAAAAGAAGAGGAGGGAAAAAATAAGAGTGGGAAATCGAGGCGCTCGGCAAATCGTAGCAAATAGAGTCGATGGAAAAGCGACGATAATCGGAACGCGATATCGCGTCGACAACGAAATTAAGTGGGCTAGATGTAAAATATCGAATATTATTAATACGTCGGGTATAATTAGCGAAAGTCCCGATCTTGCGAGGATACATCCTCTGTCGCTAATTTGCGCTAATTCGCTACGACGTTTCTTTAATCAAGCCGTCCGCAGCCACTGGGAAATCACCGAATGATCCGATCCAAAATGTTCCGCTTCAGCATTCCCCAATGGTGAGTGCGCGCGCGAGCTGCGAGGTCGCAACATCGAAAAGGGAGGAAATTATTACGATGGCCGCAACGGCGCAAAGGCTGGATATATGGCTGGCTTAAACACGCGCGAGCGAACAATTTGCATTATTATTGTATTAATTTCATGCGATATAATACGAAAGGTCGCCAGAGCACGGCGTAAATATCTTTTTTTTTCTCTCTACATACGTACGTATGAATATCTATAGAACATAGTCCTTCCCGCGTGTAATACACACATACGCTGTTGAAACGTCGCAAATGTTTAGTTATTTCGCGACTAATTCGCACGAAAGTTTTGATGGAAACTCGCTACGAGTTTATATAGCAACAGAAATTAAATTCATAAACCATGAGTTAACGATTTGTTGATTCTCTTGTACCGCGGTATTACGTCCCTAGGAGACCCGATTCTCTAAACTAGCCAGAAAAACCGTTGTTCTAGCTTACGAGCAGGGAAAAAAGAATAATAAATAATTTTGAATTTCAAACGCGACCCGTATATGTATATACGACGCCCGAAACGCGAAAAGGGAAGGACAGAGAAGGAGAGAGAGAGAGAGAGAGAGAGAGAGAGAGAGAAAGAGAGAAAAGAGGCATGCAAGCTCGCATGGCTTTCGAAATGGCCAGAGCGTACGTTCGTCTCGGCGCCAATAACGTTACTTCCGGGTGCTCCAAATATTTTAATATTTACAGTCTCGCTCTCTCCGTTCGTCTCGTTTTTTTTTCAACCGCTACTTCGCCGAAAGCTCAGCTCTTCCACGCGCGATATTTGGGACCCGCAATTGAAACGCTGCCACGCGCTTGTATCACTTTGTCCGAGGTTTGTCTCACACGTACACGGCATACATCCTTCTCTTTCACTGGAACTGCGCGAATGCTATTCTAACTTTTTTCACCTTCTCGTTTCTCATTCCCTCCCCCTTTATGTCTGTATTTCTCTCTCTCTCTCTCTCTTTCTCTCTCTCTTCGGTCGCTTTTGCCATCAAAAAGGCAAGCCGAAAAAAGGGAGTGAGGTACAGAAAGAAAGAGAGGGAAAAAACGAAGCCAGGAGAGAAATAAAATTAATCGTATTTACCGTGGCCCCGCGTCCTTATACCGCTATCCATGAATAATGCACGTCCCTGGGAAGCCGCGCGAGCGTGAGCGAGCGAGCGAGCGAGCTTGTCCAATTTATACGGTGGAAATACGCGATTCCGTGGCCGGAGAATTGGAGATCTTCCGGCGGATCGAAACCACCCTCGTACGGGAATTTTTCAGCCCTTCCTACTCGCCTACTTTCTTATACCCCGTTCTCTTTTTTACCTGTCGTGCGTGTCGAATCCGATAAATAACCCTGAAACGACGCTTGAAATCCTCGTTGAAAAGAGGTGTATCGTTTTCAGCTTTGAGAAACAACTTTTCTTCAACTTTTTCTCTCGTTCGATTATTCGAGAAGAAATATTTACATTCGCGATAGTTTATAAATTGCGAGCCGATAGCGAGTAAAACCGAGTTAGTGTCCGATGATAAACCCCTTTTAACCACTTGTCATTTTCGCGCTTCCCCTCACCTCTCACTATCGCAAACACGCAATTTTGCTAACTCGGCGCGAAATTGAATGCCCGCTCTTCGACGTTGTGCTCGTGGTCAACGAACGAGAAGAGACGTGGGATGACGGCGAGAGATCCGGTTGAATTCGGGATCAGTTTTTAATCAGGAGTGCGAAAACATTGAAATAGAATAAAAACGAGCGAATATATGCGGGCAGTGGAGGAAAACTTCTGACATGACAATGTGACATTTTAAGAGGATGATAAAAAATACGAGAATTATTTAAATTGCAAAACATTGAACCCATTTTTAGAATTCGTTAATTAATTTATCTCAGATTCCGAAAAATGACACGAAACGGCAATTATTTACTCTCTAATTCCAATCTAATCGAGTAATACGGATGGAAAGAACGCCGATTTTACAGATTCACTATTAACACAAGCCGTGTTCGTTTAAAAAAATTTTTTAAATAGTTGAAATTTGAAATACAGGTCATGTATGTTTGAAAAAATTTTTTAAGCAGTTGAAAATTTAGAGAATTTTTCTCTGTTTTCATTATGAAGGTAACAGGCTATTTACATGGAATAACTGGGATCTGCTTTTACGTAACGTATTAAACGGAATAATCATTGGCATTCTGAGTATTTCCACATAAAAACCATACGATGCTCATACAAAATGAATTTTATTTTTACGACTCGAAACTCGTGAAAAAATCGCATAGAATTATCGACGTTCCATCAAGTGAACCCTTTACCGCGCGATTCATACAGAACGTACGTTCCACCCTGAATAACAGGATGAGATTTCTCCGGGCGTAGAAGTTTTAGTGTCAGGTTTGTAGCTCTCTTAGGATGGACTTTAGTGCGGGCAGTAAAATGGGAAACGTAACTGCCGATCTCGCTCGCGTGGACACCGAGCGCGAAAAGGATCGCCTCGCGCGTAAACATAATTTAACTTTTCGTCGAGGAATTTTATTCCACTCCGGGGTAGCGATATTTCGTATTTTTAGACGCTCGAAATAACGCAATTCCTCGTATTGAGAAATTGTCGCATTAATTACGAAAAAGAACGTTAAACTCACCACTTTGTCGCCCAAATTCCTCACGCGGCATGGCAGGTACACAGTTTGGCCCTCAAACGCACTGACGTTGGCAGCGGTGGGCTCGAAAACTGGTAGATCGTGCGAGTCGACGGAAGGATCGATTCCTTGCGACACCTCACCGGAAATGTGACCCGTGCTCGCTGAAAAAAAAATCAATTATTATCGCAATCAGTCGAGTGGCGATAATCGCTAAATACCAGGCTCGTTTCATTTCAACAACATTGCGTAAACAATCTCCCGTGTACTTCGATTAATTTGATTAATGAATGGCATTTCGCCGATGCGTGTATAACGATTTTACATGATTCGAGTGCACTTAATTGTATTGAAATTTTCATCCAGCGAGAAATTGCACGGCGTTACGTTGGTTAAATCGAACTTGCATCGCGCTTACCCGAAACGCTCCATTTCCTCGCATTGCACGAAACGCGCCGGATCTGTGGCCCCGTCGTGAACGCATCTCGAAAGTTTGCGCATAAAACGACGTGGGTGTGAGCGCGCGCGCGCACTCACGTACAACGACTCAACTCGCACGGAGAAACAAAATCCGAACAAGACCTAGGCGCATCAGCCCGGAATGCTTATGACTCGAGAATCCCCAGCCGCGTTTCGGAATATCAGGCTTAACGCGAAAGAATAATTTGCGTGAAAACTTTATTCAATGATGAGAAAAAAAGGGAATCCCCTCACGTAACGATGAAAGTTAATCGCGCGATGATAAGTTTTATCGAATGCCTACGAAAAAAAATTGCACTTGGAACGAATGCGCTCGTTTGCACCGCCATGCATTACGAACATTATGAGGGGAGAGAGGAAAAATTGGGACTATGATTGAATTATTGGCTCGTCTCTGCTCTCTTGTTACAATGACGCTTAACACCAATTAACGAAATTACGCAATAACGCGAAATTCTATAGCGGGCAGAGCGCGAACAAAAGTGCCAGCGACGGCGTCGGATTGAACAACGACACCGATAAATTTGAGCATTTAGCTTGTTTAATTAATCACAAGGTCGCGCGTACCGGGACACGCTTGACAGGGCGATATTGCATCGCGAGAGGCCGTTCGATTACGGATGTGTAAGGATTAATGAAAAAGCGAATGACGGGATCGGGATTCCGGACGGTTTATACTTGGTTCGAAAATAAACCTCGCTTCTATTCTCGTCATTCTTTATTGACTAACACGTGTTTCGGTGCCTTTATTACTGTCCCTCTACTTTCATTTCCGCCCACGCTAAAATAATATTATGCCGTACAGCGTGTACCTCGATGCGTTCGTTCCGAATTATATAGAAACTTCTATGTTTCCCTAGCGAAATCACGAGTACCGGTTTTCCGTGCGCAATTTCATAATTTTTCGTCTCGGAGCACTAGTGAAACACGGTTCGCTCTACATTTTCGCATACGAGTTGTACTAAAAATAAGCGAACAGATTTGTTGTTGTTTTTCAGAAACTACACTCGCTATTTTAGTTCGAACCGCGAAGCTCGTACATTGTTCGGTTTGAAAATATGAAAGACTTTTATTTTAAGGATGATTTTCAAGCGCGAATCGCGTTAGTCTATTCGAATCCAGCGATCGTTAGTGAACCTCGCGGTACCAACCCGCCCGTCACCATCAATCATCATCAGAGGTGGCGCGCGCGACGATATCCGATGGACGAGTCAGACGGGGATTGATACGGGAGAGGAAGTGCGCGACATTAAAATTTCACCCCCTCGCCTTTCTACAGGATATTCGCCCTTCGCGCTTTCCCAAATTCGGTATATATCACGCAATGAAAAAAGAAAAAGCACACGATAGACCGTACCGACAAATTCTAGCACCTCGTACATTTACGAAGTGACCGCGAAAAGTTGGAATTTACGACGCTTCGACACTTCGTTCGACTCCATCGGGAGCGAGAGCAAGTTCGAGAATCCGTTAAAATCTCTCTCCACCAGGGAACGATGTTAAACGTGTCGTACCTCGTAACATTAACGATTCCCAGTTTTGTTCGATTCTCAAAAAATCGGTATTTTATATCGATTAAATCGTTACCAAATTCAATCGGTATCTAATCGTGATTTATAAAAATAGAACATGGCCAATTTCATAATACATAGGGTAAAAGCCGGATAGTTGCCTCGGACGGATAGTTGCCT
>NCVS01001488.1:0-110030 GCA_003055095.1 Goniozus legneri
GATTTCTCGTCGAAAAATCTATAAAATATGTAATTTTCGTGAAAATAAAAGTGGTGGAAGACAGTCAAATCTTCAAAAAACCGTCAAAAACAAGGGAAAATGGCCTGTTTTGAATCGCAATTTTCAATCGCCTCCCACGACCACAATATTGCGAATAAAAACAACTTATTATAGGTCGTTTTTTTCGTCTCACCGAGATCTATAATTCTATAATAACACCATGAATGTATCTTTCATGGTTTTCAAAAAAATTGCAAAAAACTTTTGTTTTGCAACTTTAATGTCAATTTTGACAAAGACCCCGGCGAAATATCGAAAAATTTTATTTGAAAAATCGATTCAGCTCATCGAGCTACATCGAAAAATGTCCTCGTTTGCTATTCTCCAAAATTTTCCTTTATTTCCGTGGGCTGACTGGACTACGGAATTGATTCGAGCGATTACGTTACACGGAAACCGCTCCCCGTCGGATCAGATTTTAATTCGCGATATTTTCTTTCCGAGAATCGTTATTTTTGGGCGAAATTCGTCAAATTTCGCGTAGATTTCGGATCGTCGGCATTCAGTGCGATACGTGTTCGGTTTTTTCAATTTTTCACCGAGCGCGATTGAAATGGCGGAAAATTGGAAAAGTTCCATAAACCTGACGGAGTCTTTTCGATTTGACGGGGCGGTGGTTCTTCCCGTACGGAAATTCCATTAACCTCGAGAAAATTGATATACATTGACCAGATAGGTCGACGAAACGCGGCCCGCATAATTAAATATAAATTCGTTTCGAATTGATACGAGAAGGGCGGGATGCGAAACCGTAGCGGGTGCGAGGCAAAGAGCGCGCAATTATGAATTTTCCGTTAGATAGAGAGCGAGCTGCGAAAGTCTAAAGCCGGAGAGGTAAGGGTCGGCTGTCCAATATAGAAGCTTACGATACTGATAAATTTCGAATGAAAACGGCGCCTATCTCGAAGCAGGGTTTTCCATCGGTTGCGCGGGCTTAAAGGGATTCGCTCCATAAGGCCTCCCACTCCTCCGTTCCTTGGCCACCCCCCACGCTACATCCTCTCGCTCTCTTATCGGGAAACGATCGTCCGTACACGGAGAAACGCCTTATGCGTTTTACGCCGTTGGGCCCCCTCGCTTCTTACACGGTCCGACCGACTCTCCTCGGGCGGAAAATCTTTCTCTCTCCTTTCGCCTCGCGCCACACCGAGATCGGTCACGTACTGTCATTTATTCAGCTTTCTCGCGCTCCTATAATACCCATTATACAAGGTATATAATACGTGTGTGTATGTATATAACAATCGCGCGGGGTTAACGGGCCTATATTCCGCTTATAACGCTTTTAACGGGTTCCGCCATTGGCCATTACGGTCCCACCCCCCACCCTCTCGCCTTTACGGGGGATGATCGTCTTACTTATTCGCGTACTTTTCCAATCTTTGCGTAATCTGAGCTTCAATTCTTCATCGAGTGTCGGGCGAGTGGAAGATAGGAAGAGCACGATTCCCGTTGATAATAAGGAAGCCATTGCGGAAACTTTCGAGCGATCAATTTCGAGATGTTCCTCGGATGTTTTTCGAAGAATTCGCGAACGAGTGTAGTTGGAAAATGATCGCTCCCCGTAGGTTAACGACTTAGGAAAGCTATTATGCCGCGCATCGATTGACCGAGGCGGTCAGTTGGGTACTCGAGATTGAACGCTCGATGGACTTTGAAAGGGACGCTTGTTACCGTGTAACGAAGTAACGCGGCAGCGTACATATGTATTTATCGTACGCGCGTGCGCGCGCGCAGTCGATAAAACGAGATGGATAAAGTACAAACGAACAAACGCCGGGGGCATTTTTCGACATGCGACGATTGAAAACGAGAGCAAAAAGTGATACTCTCTTCCCGGTGTTCTTGCGATCTTTGATGTTCCACCGCAAAAAATTGAATCGCGCGGAATTGTAATACAAGCGATCGGTTCTTGCCGCGCTAACCTGAAATCACCGTCCGCCGGCGCACGATTTGTCAAAATTTACCGCTTGCGTGCTCGAAACTCCAACAAAACATAGAGGACTGGTTAGTCGGTTGGAGGGGTGAAAGTACTCGGGCAAAAAGTTGCCGGCGCAACTTCGTGAAGTGGAGAAATCGCAACCCGAGCTCGATCCACTCGCTCTTTTTCTCCCAATAACCCGAATCCACCGCAGAAGGAGCGTAAATGTTAAATTGTTGCTACGTGAAACTGTCAAACGCCGTTTCGACTGCTCCTAACCACGCGTTTTGCACTTTTACTCCAGTCTACTTAACGAGTGTAAAATCCGTTTATTTCAACGTTTGAGCGTATTGTCGCGACTGATCTCGGCGAGCGTAAGCGCAATTTTTTTGCATAAACTTTGAAGCACGCGCCGTGACAGCGTAATCACGAGAAGTACCCGGCACACACTCGCTCTTTCGCGAGTGTCTGGTACGGTAACGGAACACGTTCCAGAGCGTCCTGTTAAAGGGCTTTTAATCCAACGAGCGAGAGGGGTGAGACGATCGTAAAGGAATTGGAGGAGTGGAGAGGGCCAGGCTCAAAGTGTCCGCTAACGACAAACTTTTAATCGAATGTACCTAATTATGTTAATTATAAGGTAAAAATAGTTTTCCTCACTCCGCATTATCCTTGTAATTCGCCAAGTTCGGAAACTGTAACGATCCGCGTGAGAAAAAAAATCGTAAAAATCCCAAGTTGGGAAAATTCAGCTTCAATTTTCGTTAGCGATCCCGCCAAAACTGAATTTCAGCAACATATACTCGTCGTGGATGAAAATTTACCGTTCGCGAATCTCGTCGACGGAGCGGATATCCGTCTACTTTATCGTCGAGACGTAACGTAAGAGCCAGTCGGCGTCGGGAGAATAATCCTGATGGATGAACCGTGCCGGCCGCTCGGCGAGGATGACTCGACCGCCTCGCCCTCGCTGCGTAATTAGTCATTCGCACGCGATTACTATCAATCGCGGGAATCATTGTTATCCACGGACGATAAATCGCGTTTACGATCGATGCTCGATTTGTCTTGTCGGGATGCAATTTCACGACCATCCTCTGCGGAACGACGCGATCTGGTTACTACACGCATATCCATTCGAGTCGGCGGTTCGTTCACATTCGAGAGAGCATCGGTTTTCGGTACTCGAGAAAAACCAATTACGCGAGAAAATTAGACTAATCGAACAGTAGACAATGGTAGAGATTTGATAACGAGCGATTTGATCCTCTTACGCGGAAGGGATGTTGATAGAGAGTATAATGGCGAAACCGAGCGAGTGTCTATACGCGCCGTTTAATTCGTCCTGCTTTCGTTACCGCAACAGAAGCCTCTTCCCATCTCGCTTTCTCTCTCTCTCTCTCTCTCTCTCTTTCTCGTGACCCATTCTATCCGACAGCATCCGATAGAAAATCGTGCGGAAGCGGAGGAAGTGGGTAAACTGCACAGGTAATTTCCCGTCGCTCTAGAGCTCTCGCGTCGCTACGCGCATTGGATGTACTGACAGCCGACGATCCGTGGCTGGCTCACGAACAAATTCTTGCTAAGTAAAGTGCATCAGTGTGAGTTCCCGTTCCGTTTCGACGCGATAAGGTGCTCCCATCGGTTGACTCGAAAGTCCAATCGATTCGCGCTCATCTATATAAGCGCAAGTGGATACGTAAATCGATCGAGAACGAATGGCCAATAAAATATATTTGCTTCGCAATCGGATATCCCGAAGGAACGATAGCTTCGAACAATTATTTCGATCGCCGCTAGTTCCAGAGAAATTTTACGCGATATTCGAAATAGGAATCCGACACCAGCCGTTTTCAAATTTGATTCCGATTTATATTACTCTTCAAATGTACGCCTACCTTGTTGGAATTCTGGCCCATATCGAGTTCTCGATTGTATCGTTTTTCGCCATATATCCAGTCCTGGACGACTTTCTGGATCTCGGGTTTCTCCGGGTCCACTAATCGGAAAGCGGTGATGTTGGTCCCTCCGTGCTTGAACTCCTCCAGGTCGACGCTGTGCAAGTCCTGCGGAAACGAGAAACGAACAATGATTATCGAGCGTTAAATATCCATCAAAGAAGGGTTCTTTGGATCTCCATTTCCCGCAGATTATGAATCATGAATGGGAAAGTGCCCGAACCGCTCGTTCCGAAAGAAAACGAAAGCGCGAAAATCACTTCAGCGGGCGTAAATTTCGCGGAATTATTTATCCCAGGCGGAGGGAATTCGCGACGTTCGACAAACGGGAAGGCGATTAAAAGTGACTCGCGAGAAATCCGTTCTTCGCTCGAGCGGTAAGTACCGCGAGAGGATCCAGAAGTTTCGAATAGACGGAGTAAAGGGAACGAGAGGTAGGGAGTAAAAGAGAATCTTATTTAACGCAGATTAACGACCCGCAACGCAGTTCGATCGGATTTCCGCGTCGAAGTTTCGGAACGCCAAGATTTTCACGGGGATCACGCATTACGTCGATCGAGATGGCGCTCCGAGGTGGGAGTCGAAGATAGCGGAAGGATGGGGGAGAGACGAGAACGGGGATCCTCCGTCGACTATCTCGTTATCCTTTCTAATCACTTCGTCGGGACGACGAACCTTCAACGTCGGATCGGACTTTTCGCGAAAAATCCATTTAACCCGCCGTCACTCCAGAAGAGTGCCTCGATAATTGGAGATCGGAATTGCCGCGGTAATTAGTTAAATAGATCGGCTAATACGAAACCTACGGCGAGAAATAGTTGCGCGTCGCTTCCGCTCGAGGAAAAAATTTAATATCCTCGGGTTCGTTTCGTTACGATTTTCCGAATATTCGAGTGAATTTCCGTGCCTGAGATAACGTCGGGTGTTGAAAAATGAATATCGGGAGGTTCGATGGCTGGCGCGTGAACAAAGCGGGCGCATCGAGAGCGCGAGGATTGAAGGGACGTCGAAACAACACTCGCGGGCCGTGCGCGCGCGCGCTAGCGGGAGGCGTAGGATGCATTCGCATCGACCTCTCAAGGACAGCTGGCGCGCGAGGAAGGAGAGCGCGCTTCTGCGACGATCTCCGAGTGAGATATACCGCGGGGGCCGATGAATAGAGACGCTCCTCTCGGCTGTCCCGCGTATCGTCCTGGACGTGATTTAAACGTCGTCGATGCATACGCTTTATATACGCGACAGCTCACCGAGACACTCGCGAATGCTCAAGGAGCTACCTCGGTCATTTATTATCCTTTGTCCGAGCACGTTATTCCCGCTCACGGGTAGATAACTTCTCTCTATACCGCGTGTTGTGTCGCGGAGAATGCCCCTGATGCACTGTCCTCGCTTCTATCGATCGATCCTCCATCGATCATCGCTCCTACTCTCTATATCGTTAAATTTTCGCTCTATCTCCCTCGGTCTCCTCTCTCTCTCTCTCTCTCTCTCTCTTGCCCCTTGGTGCACGGAGATAGCACTCCAGCGAGTCTAGCAGCCCGCATACGCAGATAAACGATCCACGGAATCGCGTTACGGGTGCATAACGGCCGGAGAGTCACTGGAGGATACACTGATTTATAACGACTATTATCGAAATTTCGTGGCAAACGAGTCAAATTGCCAAGTACTCGCCGCGCATTATACGATTCTATGCTACTGCGGCGAAATTTTCGAGGTCCTACTAACGAGTTTTTAACTCGAGTTAGAAAATTCGAACAATTTTTTTAACCCTCTATTAGCCGAGTCTTGTTTTAAACCAATATTTTTTTATAATTAATGTATAGAAATTATAAATCTATGTAAATGCACCTGTATAGTCAATAAATTAAATTGTGACCTGAAAGGGTTCGTAGAAAGTTAACAATCGTGAGAAACCATGCCAATTTCGGACAAAACCCGATCAAATTTCTCGACTCGAGAAACCTGTCTCGAAAAATATACTTTGAGATTCGTAATTTACGACTTTTCTGGATTACTGTACGTAGTTTTCCCAGCTGGATCGATGCTCTCGAGAAGAGTCGGGAAACTCTTGGAGTCAGTCTCGGTGGTACACACAAAGGGCTGTGACCATTGTGTATAAGGATAAACGACGTTCGTGCACAATGCGCGCAATAATAGCCCAGCGCGATCGCGCTCATTAACAGCATTATCTAGCGTGGCGCTTAAAGCGCGCACGCGAAACGACTACGCTCGTTTGCGTTCACACATAATATCATCGGCGACTTCGCTCGAGCCATTGTAACGCCATCGCGCGAGCCGACCATTACACGCCTGGTGTATATAATTACGCTCGATTTCACCATTTTACGCGTAAAGAGAGTTTGATCGAATCCTAGCTATCGATTTAAGACAGCGTCGAACGATTATTCAGCCGAGTCGATGCTCTCCCGTAAACGGCCATCCGAGAAGAGTCATTCGAAGACGAGTGAAAATTCATTAGTATTTCGAGACGACGAACGCGTAAATTCGATACGGCTTAACCAGTCGCGCGGCACTTAAACTTCCATTCTTCGTGCAACTCGTTACCGTTCCACTTTCTCCATAAAAACTCCTGATAGATGATTCCCGATTCAGCTCCCTTCCCCCCCGACGAGAACAGCCGTTTTGGAAATGAAAACAAATTGATTTTAACCCTAAATTGTTCCCGGACGAACTGTCCATCGTTAATTACGCGCCCACCAAATTGGATTGATAATCCCGCGCTTTTCGCGCTCTTTCATCGATCTTACGTGATTCGAGCCGCTCTCTGGTTAATTATAAAATACAAATTGGCACGAAATTGGGTTAAATGTAATCCCTCGCCCTTCTCTGCGCGGGTGATTGAACTCGGAATACACACCAATAATTTTCCTAAAAACAATTTTACTAATTTAAATTCGTTACAAATGATGGATCCTGTGTGCTAAAAGGGCGCGATGCTTTTGCGGGTAAATTAGAATCGAAAACCCGAGATGCAACGACGAGCGTGGTTCGCGTTGCTGGTAAACTAGACCCGCGAGATAGTCAACAGAGGGGTAAGATTCAGGGTGAGAGAAGAAAAAGCGAGAGGAACAGAGGAGAGAGAAAGAGAGAAAGCGTCTCTCGTTCCCCATCCGAACAAATAACCCTGTTAATTTACATTTTAATGGATCTAAATTGAAATCTAGCTACGAGATAAATTACTGTCGCGCTTTGTACGCGATATTCGTTCCCGTCTCTTCTTTTTATCTCGCTCTCGCGGTCATCGACGTTGAGTACGTGCGCGCGCACGTCACCTGCAACTCGCTAATTATCCCCGTGTGGCTTTTACCAGCCGGCATCGTATATAAACACACAAGGTGGAGCGAACTTTCCAACGCGTCGACAACTCCAACGAGAGCACGCCCGTGCAAATATTTTCGCGACACTACTATATCGCGTAGGCAGCGTCCGGCAACCTATTAAAAGTTCGACGGATAACGCGAGGGGAACGGAAAGGGGTTGTTTTTGGGATGTCGAATAAGAGTTCTCGATACAAGCGGATAATCTCAACTGAAAATATGATTGTAGCAAAAATCATTTCGAAAAAGGTACCGTTTGGAATTTACGAGAAATACCGAGTTAAAAAAATTTGTACGACTTTCAAAGAGCCGGGTATTCATTCTTTTTCGTTGTTGAATTTAATCCGTTCTTAGTCGACTTTCGCAAATACGGCTATAAAAACTTAATTTTCATAATTATATATAAAAAAGTACAAACACCGAATGATGAGGTTAAGAAGTTGATAAATTTTATTCGGGACGCTTCGACAGATTCACGATTAATTAGCAAATCCATAATAAACGAGTTCACCGAGTCCCCTTATCGACTCGTCGTTATTTTTCACCGATTCGGAGCCGGAAATCCAAATTGGACAGGAAATTTTCCAACTTCTTCAACCCGCGTTTTCCTTGGAGATATTCTCTACATCCGCTCCCCTATTCTCCTCGTGTATTCGTAAAGGGAGTATACTCGTTTGAGCATTAAATGAGGAGCTCATCGGTGAGCCGGAGCGAGAAATGAGAAAACGTCTATCCATACATCATGAAAAATTTTGTCGACGACGACAAGGCCCCGCTCGGTTGAAAACGAAAAACCAGGATCAGCCGAAGGAATAACGTAATTCCGCTTAAAAACTCGGAACGAAATTGAACAATTTACTTATCGACCACGGGATCTTGGAAGTATTTTTTGCTTATATTAGAAATTCTTGCTTTCACCCCCGAATATATATATATATTTCATTTTCTCGGTATATACGGCGAATTGCCACGAGACATTCGTTTCTCTCTTTTCCTTATCGACGTTTTTATTTGAATTACGAGGGGGTAAAGAGGAGCGGGGAGAGGAGAGAGGGGCGAGGCAATTTCTCGACGTACTTCCAGCCCCGCGATAATCGATTTCCGCGACGGGGGTTGCGCTCGCCTCTCGCTCGCGCGAATAATTTACAGGCGCCGGTATCTCGGCTATTCCGCGGCGAGAGAGCGAGCTATCGATTCTCGACTAACAATATGAGAGGGCAGGCTCGAAAAGACGCTATATACGGAGCCAGGAGACAAATAAGATTCCGGCTGACACTAGCTCGAACGTAATGAACGATAAATTGCAAATATTCGATAAGGCAACATCATTGTTCGGCCGCGAGACGGCGGTTTCTATGGACAAATACGTATTCGATAACCCACCTCGACGAGATTCATCGTCGAGAATCCGCCTGGATTCACGCGAGTGGTACGTTCGGATTAAATATCGCGTAAACCCAGAACAAATCTTCGTATCCGTTTGGCAAAGCGATTAAAGCCGAAAATTGGCCTCAAGCGTGCCGCAAATTCGACCCGCTCGGTTTTAGAAACGGTAGTCCGGAGGGTACGCGCGGGATGACCCTAAGTGAGAGACCAAGCAAAAGGGTCGGCAGGACTGGAGAGACGACTTCTAATTGCATTCCCATTTAATTAAAGGACCTACCAATGATGTGATGAGGTAACTGTGGTAGTCGCTCATCATTCCTATTTGCTGAGCTTGTCGCAGTACGTCGTAAATCCTCTCCGTCGAACAGTCGAGGACTATGTGAGATTCGGCCGAGTTCTTGATCTGCTTCAGTAGCGGCCTAAAACAAACAACACCGCAATCTTAACGTTACGTTTGCTTTCGTTTAATTTTGCTTTTTATTATCCACGTTAATGTAAATGTCCTTTCACCGAGCAAAATTAAATATTCATGGAGCTGCGCCCAGATCGATACGCAGAGTGAAAGGTTAATTCATCGTGTTCGCGCGATAACGCGTCGACGACGTGTGACGGTCGCATTTGCCATGCGACGGATTTGTCGTTCGATGTGTGTAGCCGCGAGGGGCTCAAATTCGTAGATTGAGTGCAAATGGCAATGGTCGTCACGCGTTAATCGCAATTTGGGGCTTCGTCGTACGCGGGCGCGATATAAATGAGTTTAGCAACGGCTCGTTCGGTCCGCTCACAAAGAACGAAAGTGCTTTTACAATCGTCACGATTGATCGGCAAACGCGGAGAGTGCGTCGGGGTGCGCTCGCGTGTTAAGTAAAACTGGTCGATCGACAATGCGCAACTCGAATTACCGAATACACGCTAATACCGCTCCGGCGATTGGCTTGGAACTCGTTCGCCGCTCCCGGGAGTATCGCTGGATTCGGAATCCGGGAGATGCTCAAAATCCATCCCCATCGCAGTGCATACCTGTGATCAAAATTTCATAACAACGCATCTTCTCCCGTGACGCTAGCCACGACCGCGCCCTCGAGAGCGCAACGCGCTCGCGTCATTCAACATGTACGATAATGCGCATCTCCTTATACCGGTATCCATGAAAGCCCGCGCTCTTCCTTCTCCGCTCCGACGTGGTTCGTCTCTCGAATTTTTCATCCCCCTCGTAAATAATGCATCCGACGATGCACCCTATAGAGCTCCCGGCTCTAGTTCATTTTTTCTATTCCACCTTGACAGATTTTAATCACGAATTACGTCAACTTGGTTCATCTCTTTCTCTCTCTTCCTAACATTCCGCGTAATTTTATCGCTCATGAAAATTCCGATAAAAAAAAGAGAAAAACGGTAAGACCGATGCTTTACGGCTGAGTCGTTCTGGCTTAAGCGGTCAATGCTCGCAAAGGCGAAGTTGCCACCGTAAACGCGATCAACTACGGCGAAACGAGTCAATTTCCCACATTTAACGTCGATACTTGCCCGTTAACGGCGCATATAAGAAGAACCGAGATGGATTCGTGGCTTATTTGTAGAAAATGTGTACAACATTCAAAGCATACGGAGCTTTCGATAATTCCACCGACGATATTCATGTTGCATGTAAAAAGTAAAATAAAATTCACGGTTGTAAAAAATTTTACGGGACTTATTTCTCAGTCTCCTTGCCGTCAGTTTCTCGGTAATGTTTCTGTCCAAGTTCGAGGACCCTAAATAAAACATCTCGTGACCCTTTATGTAGAGGACCAGTTACGACTGATAACAAACTCCCGTTTATTTCCTTTTTCGTTGACGTTATTTGAGGTCTTGTAGACTTATTATCATCTACAGCGCCATGATGGATTATTAGAGAAAGTGGGATAGAGATAGATCCTCCAATGGATATCCACGTTTGAAAGAGATTCCAGGGTTGTCAAAAGAACGACAAGGAGAGTGGGGAGGTAGAAAGAGGGAGAGAGAGAGAGAGAGAGAGAGAGAGAGAGAGAGAGAGAGAGAGTTATCCCAGGGGGCTACACAGCTGTTGAACGCCGCTCAAGAAATTCTCTTTGATATCTTTCTTGCCGTAATCCAGTACACGGTTAGATTCCTCTTTCTCCGCTGTTCTTCGCTCACTCACTTCTCCCGCGGTAGGTTATGCTTAAAAATGCACATAAGCTCCGCCACGTAAACCATCTTCCAAAGCAACCGATATGAGATAAATATACGATTCTTGCGACCTCTTAAAAACCACGGAACAACCTCAAGGCGTTCGATCGTAATTGACAAACACTCGTTTCCAGTGTTTCCTTCTTCCCTTTGAGAGAACTTTCTCGACCGAAAGAGTTATTATTGAATTCATTCCTTTAAGGAGAATTACTCTTACTCGGTTCCTTCCTGCTTTGAGAAAGGATTTACCGATCCGTACCTAAATTTCTAATTCCAATTTAAACCCCGACCTACCAAGAGTAGATGAATCAGAACCCGAGGCGAAATCCTTCTTTAATTGAAGTCGGTAAATTTTAGGTCGGTTTTGAATTCCGACTTTGAAAAATAAAATCGAAGCTGCAAAATTATTGCGTTTCACGGCTCTGCGTCCAATCTCTGTCGATGGGAAAGAGGATTCCGGAGCTCTCGTGGTATCGAGGCTCGAATGACGAAGCCTCGATACGATGGCTCGATAATCGGTTCTCCGAACGACGAGAAACGAGCCGCGCTAATGCAAGGCATACATATATACATATAGTACAGAAGCGTACTTTCAGCTATATAAAATGTTATCAGAGAATCGTCCGATTTATACCGAATTTTAAAATTCATTACGTTTTTGTATAATAAATATTTGATACATTTAACATTAGATCGAACGAGTGCTCCAATTTTACGAGTATCTACTGTCTCTTTTTTAAGCACCTTATATAAGGAATTTTCGAGGGGGCTATTCTCCTCCAAGGCTCGGAATGATTCGACGTAAGCTGAGTAAACGTCTAACCGTAACCAACCATTCGGCTACTTGGCACTCTCTGTTTCCATTTCGCTCGCCTCTCACCGATCCTCGCCTCTCCGCGCGGCTACGTCACCTCTCCGAGATAGCTTTGGCGATAGTCTCTCGATATAAACTGCAGCCAGGATATATTACCTCTGGAAATGCTCACTGGAGACTCTTCTTAGCTCATCTCCTACTTCTTTTTTTGCCGCCTAACTTTTCCACCGACGTATATCTCCACTTCTTAACAGCGAGTGACGAAGGTCGTAATGCCGGAGTCAACAGCTCGATATATCTGTATACCTACTGGAGAGTATAAATTGAGTAGAGACCGAAATTAATGCATCGCGGTAAGCATTTTCCTCGCGTGATATCAATTATAATTTAACTCTACTTTGGACTCTGCAGTTGGCACATGCCAACGTAACAGCCATTATTGTCCTAACGAAGAAAACTCGGCGAGATGATAAAACGTAGGAAAAGAGAGAACGAGGGAGAGAAAACGATGGGAATAAAAGTGAGAGGGGAATCGTCAAGCCCAAGTTCGACGACGGTGGTGGTACATGAATATTTATATAGGCGGCGTCGGTTAAAGATATACGATTCAAAACTCATTTCGGACTCGGCGAAGACAACTAATTGATCTTATACGGACAGAATCTCGTCTTTCATCGCATCGGGGTGGAAAAAGACAAAGTTCCTTCGACGAAAGGGTTACGAGTTTGACGCGGGGAAGCCCGCGGGGTTCGAGGAAGGATAATAGAAACCCAAAGGTGATCGATCAATTTAAATTACAATGACTGGCATTCATTCTTCATTCGGTTCGTCCAAAAGAACGAACGAGGTATATCGAATCGGGATCGCGCATACGAATCTCTGTTCACCGACAAGGTTCTCGGTTTTTATCACGCGTATGACAAACGACGCGCCATTTTCCACCGTCTTCGGTTCGACGAGAATGGCCAGGGAGTGAGAAAAGGTAGAGCGGAGAGTGTATGTGTGAGTGGCGCATGCGCCACGTGCCTTTAATCCTAGACGTCTGGCGTGGGCTAGAAGACGAGGAACGTGTATATTTCTCGCGGGAGCTCGCGGAAACAGAAGTCGTAAGTCAAAGGGCCGAGCGCGCGCGAGGATAAAGTCAGAGAGAATGGGAAGAGCGAGGGAGAGAGAGGGAGGGAGAGAGAGAAAGCTAGAGAGAGCGAGAGAGAGAGAGAGAGAGAGAGAGGCAACGTATCGACCTCCCGGGCTCAAGGAGATAGACGATGAATATATCTGCCGAGTCGCGTTGTTGACTAGTCGGCGACCTCGTAAAACGTCACGTCTCGTATAAAAGGGCGTGTTGTACCGAAAGAAAAGGCGGGGTAGTGGAGAACAGGGGAAAATCGTAAAGAAGGTCATTCGATCCGGATTGGATGCAATACGCGTGTAATGTGAACAATGAGAACAGCGGAGCAAAAATTGAAATTCCCAGACCTCGTAAAAACTATCCGAGAATAATATTCGGTCGGTGAGACATGATGTACATACGTGCCTGAAACTCCCCATTATAAACTGGGAACAAATTCTGTAGAACGTACCGAATGAGCATTTTCGTACTGCAAAATCGATATTTTGGCAATCTGATGAAATAATCGGTTTCCAAAGTTCCCTAATCGTCCGATATTAAAAATAAATCAGACCAACGCAACGAGCCCCTCTATTAGAAAAGTTGATATAGAACAGTTGGTTCAAAAAAGTGTTTCTCACTGTAGGTTAAACACTTCTCTTCGTCGTTTTTCACCCGAGTCTCAACTTCACTCGGCTGTACGAGGTCGGAGATAGAACAACAGAAACGCGAAAGCAGGAACGATACAAGGGTAGCGAGGAAGGGAGATAGATCGAAACCAAACGATGCGAAATTAGCGAGGGAAGATGGCTTTGGACGAGTAAGGCGGCAATATATGTATAGCGCACACAGAAGCGTACACTCGCAAGGCACGTTTCTCTCCTATCGAGCAGGGGGGTGTTAGGGGTGTGTATATAGGCCGAGGGTTGGCGAGAGTTTCGCCTCGGCTTGCACAATAGGTAGTCGTCTAATGTCGGCGGGATCCGCAAACTTGCCGCATTATGCCATTTGTCGGTGAAAATAAAGAAAAAAAAAGAAGAACGACGGGAAAAAGCGGAAAATAATATCCGTTGGAAAATAAGCCGACAACGAAGCCGAAAACTGGGTCGGGCAAGACGGCCCAGCAACGTCGTTACGCACGGTCAAGCGAGAGCAAAATAAAGGGAAAGAAGGGAAAGAGAGAACAAAACCCAATGGCGAAACGTCTCTCGGTGTGAGCCAGGGATTTTTCATTAGCGAAGCGACGTGGAAATAACGCAGGATGAGAAAATAAAACCTCCATGGAGAAAATCCACAATTCCTGATGATCCTGTTCTGCATAATGAAATAGTGTGAGTACACACGCGACTAACGTGCAATTTAATTCGCGCCGACACTCGAATAGAATATACATCCCGCGCGAATATCGTTGAAAATTTCACACGGGAAATGGGAAAACTTTGCCCGGGGAAATTCGTATCGGAAGAGACGGAACGCCGCGTGTTGTTACACGATAAACTAATTTCGCGCGATTAATGCGTTATCGCCCAGCGTTAATTCGAATCGCGAAATTTGGAAGGACTCGAGCGGGTGCACGTGCGACGAGTCCGCGCACGATCTCGCCTACGGGCCGGTTTAGGGGGAAGCCGGAAGTGCACGCGTTACCCACTCCCCCCGCGACTCGCTTAATGACAGCACGTACCGGTAACGAATGACCCTCACGGTTCTTCTCGCGCAGCTCGTTCGATTACATAGCATATCCGGAGTCCGCGTATATACAGGTATATTCCTACTTACTCGCGACGAGATGATCTCCTGCCGCGGAAATTGAAATACGACCTTACGTATCTATCGCTCCTACCATTATTCTCCCACTTTCTCCGTCTCCTTCCGTCTAGCTGTTTCTCTCTTATATCCCACACGGACGACAATATCTTTCGACATCGTGGGAATATTGCTTCGATAAAGAATCGTCATACGTGCTCGCGGAGTTTTTACGGATTACCGTTAATTGAACGCAATACTCTTTTTTCCCCAAAACGACAGAGAGAGAGAGAGAGAGAGAGAGAGAGAGAGAGAGAAAGAGAGAGAAAGCTTTCTAAAATTTTAACTGCGCACGATGAGCTACGCTCAAACGTAATTTCCAAGGCTTTGTTCCCGAACGGATTGAAATTAAAAAACCAAACACGCCAGACTGATTTCACAAAGTGAACGAAAAAATATCCGCGAACAAGAATACGTGGAAAAGTTTATCGTAATAACAAACGACTCCGACCGGGCATAATTAGGAGCTCACATGGCAACAGCCGATTCCGGTCTGCCTTTCGCAACGGAAATTACGACTCTCGTGTTCTCGCTTTGAATTCTCGATTAGCTCTATGCACCTCGTCCGAGTATTTTTCGATTCTATCTACTCGATTTTCTCCTTTTTCACCCCTGAGCACAGTATTTACGACTTCGAGTGAAAGTTTGTTTCTCGCGTTCTGGCGCAAAACTGCGGAGCATCGTCGAGCGTTCAATTGGCCATGTGTATTAGAGTTCACACCTGTATGTGTGTGTACGTCTGTGTGTCTGCAATACTCCGATTAAATCACGACCATAGCGGTCGCGTTTTATGAAGAGAGCCGACCCGGGCAATCTCGGTCGGGATCCGAACAGCAAACGATGATTAATCGTCGAAAAGGACGTCCGAGTGTCGGACGATGAAGAGACAACCGTGAGAATCTAGTCATTAACGCCACTTCCGCGGTAAAACTTAATTTCCGGTCAACGAGCTCTACTTTCGGAATCGTCCGTAATCGTTCGATATCCATCGAAGACCTCCGCGAGGTGAAGAGTCGCGCGCGAATTCGTCCAGGCGCAATTGAGAATCGCTTGGAAGCGGAAATTAATAACTCATGGATACACGGGTGGGATTTCGGATGCTAGGCCGCTATTGCATTACTCCGTTGCGTTAATAATGCATTTCGACCGCTCCTCGCCATATCACTCTCCCTCTCGTTCTCTCTCCCTCCATAGTTTTGGATTTGCAAGTCGACGAATGGGTAATACGAAACGCCGATATTCAAGGATCATGCGAACGCGAATGCACGCGCCGTTCGCTGGGACCGATCTTGTTTCGATTAAATCCTATAACGCCAGGGCTGCAATTTCACTGTGTCGGGTTTAATCCAACGACGGCTCACGATACGGCCACGAGTCTCTCTCGCTCTCCCTCTGGCGCGCTCACTCTCGTGTTTCGATAACTGAATCTTTTTTCGGGTTATCCTCCGGTGCGAAAATTGCGCTATCATTATTTCGGCGTACGAAAAAAAGCCACCGCTGGGGGTTACAGTATTCGGCCGTTATTGAATCGGAAAATATCGCGGACGAAAAGTGAATGTTGACAATACTCGCTGATTTCTGGCTGAAATTCGTTGATATTGCGCATTGTTTCCCATCGAGCGAACGGAACGTCGAAAATTTGATAACTCGCGATCTCGGTGTACGATATGTGACGGTAGATATAAAGCTTGTTCTTAACCATCCAATTTTCTCCACCGTGTCGTGCCACTACAAAATTTGCGTCAACCGATGCTATGAAGTCTACTAATGGCTTTGCTGGCCCCATAGAAGCTGCCTCTCTCCATTGGAGACTTCATTAACGCACCGGCGTGCTCGATTAATTAGCTCATCGGTGGTCGGTGTCCCTCTCCCATCGAACACAAATTTCACAACCAACCAGACGCGCAATCGATACAATCCAGATTTCGTAATTTTATGACTCTGTAAAACCTATTCGCCGTTACAACGCGATCGCAATAAATTTGGATCCGAGATTATTCAAACTGGGAAAAAAAATTCTTCGCGAAACGAAAGAAAAATTGTTCGGATATAGAGAACGCGATCGTTCATCTTATTCGTGTATGATCTCGAAACCAAACATAGTTACGTATCCGACTTTTCACCTGGGGCACTCCGTGACTACTCACTCACCGGGATGGAAAACCGAGGGTCCTTTGTCAATCGACAGTTAATGGGATTCGTTGTCTGTTCCGCTTTTTGGTAGATTGCGATCCGTCGAACCCGAAAATACTTTGGCGAGGTTGCGTAACGCCGAAAAGGGGCTCACCTTCTTCGGCGTGTAATCCATTGTCATTGATGTCTCCGGGGAAAATCAGTGTGTAGCCGAGCTCGTGCACGGATAAACACCAGTGGGTCGGAATCTTGCCCCTGTTTTATCAGTTCATACGTCGTATCAGGGTGAAATACGAGCGGCTCCCGTTTGTAACGCGATATACAACGTCGGACTGATTAAAAGACTCTCGTGAATCTCGATTTGTCCGCGGCGAGTGTTGGCCTCGGCGTCCCGTGGGACACGAAGCTAACTTCGCGGAGCTTCGCGAGTATTAAGCTAATAAGAGTTTGGAGGAGCCGCGTGACTCGCCATAAAAGAAACATGACACCGTACACCGTAGAGCGGGATACTCTCTCTTCCTCTCTGTCTCCTCTCTTTTCTCTCCATTTCTTCCCCTTACTTTCGCGGCACGTACGTAGCGCAAAATTTTCCGTGCCAACTCCGACCGTCTTAAATAATTTTCATCGACTTTTCTCTCCCGGTTTTCCTTGGGAAACGAAGACGAATCGTATCGCTATCCTTCCCTCACTCCGAGACGTTTCTGTTATTCACCCTCGGCTGCCCAATTTCGGGCTTTTTCTCCTTGTCTTTCGTGCTCTTACCCGAGATTTTTATTTGCTTTAATCTCAAAGTTTTATTCGAACAAGCGAGTTGAAGAGCAGCCTCGAGGGTTCCTGGTAGCTCGAGGGGAATGCGGTACCCGGAGACAAGGGCTTGCTCGGCTACTTGTTCGCTCGAGCATCGAATCGACTATAGTATACCCTCTCCGCGAAACAATTTTCGTGGCAAAATAAGAACGCCGGAGGTCAAGCGCGCGCGTGCGAATCGGCGACATCGGCGAGGATAGAGCGGGACCTCGACCTCGCCCAAACCACTCATCTGCCTCTCATTACTTTTTTCCGAGCTACTAATATTATTCTTCCGACCTCACTCGTCCTCCGTTCGAGAAAGAAAAATAACCATGCGAGTGGGTGCCTCGCGATACCGCACGAGAAGGTGACTTTTTTTATTTAGATTACCCCCCTCGATATACAGGGCGAGGCTTTATCAGAGAAAGAGCTATCGGGATGATCGAACGATCGCTCTCAATTTGAGCGACTCGGATTGAGACGTCAGTCGGCGCTCGGAGTTTCGGTATCAGTCATTTATAATGTATCTCGTCCGATGCTGTATATTTCTCGGGTAGAGAAAGAAACGATCGAACGGAACATGACTTATTGCCCTGGCAACCCCCTCGCGACTCCGTCGACAATTTCTTCGGTTAAGATCATCCAAATGTTACATTACTTCCCCCTTATTCTTAAAAGCATCCAGCCGTTATTTGTAACGTCAAACGACACTCGCTAAGGGAAGGGATAAAATCCGATTTCGGTGCGCCGGCTCGTTTACGATTCCGATCGCGCGTACGATATTTCCACGCTGAAACTAGCTCCTAGGAGAAATTCTTTTATCGCTCGATGCGAGACGAATCGAAAAAAGAAAAACACCGTAACCCGGGAGGAAAAATTATCCCTGGAGCGGCGGCGATAGGCGTTATCGGGTAACGAAGGGACCGGGTACCTCTCGGAGAGAATTTTTTTTTCCAACTTTCGTGCTCACGCGCGCACACCAGCCCGCTAATAGCCGCGCGTTTTAAAGCGAGATTTTTCTCGTCGACGCTCAAAAATTAATCGACCGTACGATGTATAATGCAGCGTTTCATTTTCCCAAACGGCGCTTGGCCGCGCACCACGACTATGGCACGTGAGCGAACAAAGAGGAGAGGGAGAGGGAGAGATGGAGAGCGAGAGAGGGGAGGTAACGAAAAAAGAGGCAAACTTCGCTATCGTAAAGTAATAAAAAATTCAGCCCCGACGAGAGGATTCGCGTCGCCCGCGTCCCTTATTATCCGAAAGCTCGTTATCCGGCGAAAATCTTGGCGATAAGAGTCGATGGGTCGAGTAGTCACGAGAGAGGTCGAGAACGAATAGAGAGAAACCGAGTCGGTACAATTTCAGTAACTGAGAAACGCGCGAAACGTGATACCGCAGCGTGCGCCGTCGTGGGCTGGCTCTTGGACGTTCCGCGCTCACGGGTCACAATAGCGCCAACGATACCCGTGTAATCGGACGTCCGTCGTACGAGCGAGATGAGGACAGCGGATACCAAGAGAGTTCGAGCGCAGCTGAGTCGCGAGGGGGATGCGGGGAGCGGAGTGGAGGAAGTAAGAACGAGCGATGGAGGGAGAGGAGGCGAGAATGAACACAGGAATGTCGGATAAAAGGGGCTAAATAATTCCGCTATACGCGCACGACGTGGCGCTCGGGCGAGCGAGCGAGCAAGTGCATTAATCTAATAGGACGAGTCGAGTCGTTGGCTGAGAAATGTAAACCAAGCCAGCGAGAATATACAGCCAGTATAGGGGCTGTATATGTACGTACCCGCCTACGTTGAGTTTCTTTTAGGTAAAAGCTTGCAAGAATGAGAGAGTGAGAGAGAGAGAGAGAGAGAGACTACGGCAGAAAAACTTTTCTATTCCCCGACACTTTTTAAATCCCGTTAGCATTATCCGTGTTCGCGCGTGTCTCACCAGCCAACCGAGTAGGAGGTGGGTGAAAGAGGCGGCTTGGAAGACGCGCAATCTTTTTCGTCCTTCTCTCCTGTAGCTGTTTTTCAAGGGTGATAGAGGTAGAAAAAGCTGCACGACGTTGTGCCGCCGACAGGAGAGGAAATGCAAGGAAATTATGTAACACAACGAAATCTTTAAAAATGCACGTCGACAGACTCGGTCGAGTCGCTAGCATTTCGTGTATACCAGACAAGAGTCACCGGTTCAAATAATAAATGATTGAAAATTAATTTTTCTCCCTTCTCGTTGTTTTCCGGCACCGAGCTCGACTTTATGAATTTGTCTCGTGTCGTATTTAAAGACTTTTGTAGTCTTTATGGCGGAACGAGATCGCGACGATGGAAATTGTGCATTGTGTTTAAATCAATCGCGATATTATACCACTGTCACTGTCCACTTGATTATGGAGTGCGTTTGTTCGACGGCTGACTAAAATAGAGGATAACTACTGAATGACCGATACTAGTAATACATTTCAATGAAATTTGTCACGGAAAGAAATACGTGTACTCGTACAAAAGAGAACTTCAGCCCTTCGAGTCCATCGCGGATAGTTACGAGCTTTGTTCTGTCGCAGCGTAGAAAAATAATGTGAAATCATATCTTTAGCCAAAAATAGGATCTGTTTATTCTCGAGACGAAGTAACGAAACTCGGAAAGCATTCCTACTCGTATTTTTATCTCGCGAGGTATAAAAACAAATCTCCGAAGCTCGCTAGAGAATTCCGAAGAAAATTAAATTACGAAATTTTTATTTTGAGAATCAACAGATGCTCCGTATTCGTGCGAATATATGAACGAAGAAAGAAGCGAATAATTCCTCTGAGATACTACAGTTCTCATCGCGGGGTTAGAGAATGTTGTTCCAAGTGAATCGAGAAGTCGCGACGAGTGTGCTTAAAACAGAAACCAAGGGCGACTACGCGTCTTACGTGCGCTCTCGATGAAAATCCCCACGGTTATGAATATTTTGTTTCCGGACCGATAGATCATGTTTGTCAAACAAAGAGGCTTGCTTCGTTCGTTGCACGTGTACCCATTTTAATTAAAACTCACCGGTAGTTGGTAAATTCGAACCAAAGCACTCTTTGTTTACCGATTGTACGCGGTAGATGACACTTCGTTGAACGAACAGAATGTTGGCATTCGGCGTTAAAAACGTAGCTTTGTCGACGAAAAAAAAGACAATCGCGAGCCATCGAGTGGAATGAAAATAAATTCGCTACCCGAAAAATGATTCTTCCGAATTTTATAAAACACGATACATTTTAATATCGTTCCTCCAGATCGCAGATGAGGATAAGAACGATGAATTTTCATCTTTTGGATGCATTAATAATCCTCGGCGGCGTAATAAAAATACCGCTGTATCTATCACCCCAACTCGCTACCCCATGAATCTCCGTACTCGACACCCAACCTATCCTTAGGAGGCTGTACCTCCGCCTATCCTCTTCCCTCTCTCTCTCTCTCTCTCTCTCTCTCTCTCACCCGCTCGCCGATATTATTTCTCATGCGGAACATGCCACGGAAGTGACTGGATAGGAATAAGCGAGCGCGACGCGACGCGACGCGAGTACCAAAGATGCCGAAGAGGATAACGGCCGTCGCATGCTCGCTCTAGGTGGCTACGGCGGGTTCGCTCGGCCGGGTCCCGCAAGACGCGCAAGCGGATATATTGCCACCGCCACAGTACGGGGAATTACGCAATAAATATCCAATCTTCCGCAGATGGCGGTAAAAGTTGCCGGCAACTTTTGCATCACCGCGGGGACCTTATATGTATACTCGTGGATCCGACGCTTTTACCTGTGTTGGTTCGCCGAACGAATTTGTCGCTGCGGCGCATGTCGTTGCGTTCTCGAGTCACTCATCGTTTCTCGCCCACCCCTACATCGTTGACTATACCAGCGGGGAGCCGAAAGTGTCGAACGAAAACGATAAAATTATTCCGCTATGGTAATTTCTATTAACGCCAATACTTTCACAGGACAACAAGTTTTGAATAATTCAAGAGAGGTGTGCATTATGATTTAATAGGCGAATTGATTATATCGATGAAATTGCATCGAATTTAACACGAAGTTGTAATGAGAAAGAGAAATAGGGCAAATTAATTGAATGGGATTATCGATATGATTATCAGCGTTCGTTTAACCGTATTAGTCCTAATGTTTGATGAGTGCTAATTGTTCGCCAATTATAAGAACCGTGTCAATTTCGAAATTTTTATGAACGAGTAATGAATACATCCCTATATGTATAATTTTTCGAAACTGCTATGAACGAATACGTCTGGAATTGCGCTCGATCGATCCAAGAAGTTTGAAAGTTGTTTCGGTTAAATCAACGGCGTGTAACGGGAACGAAGCGTCCAAGACAGTGGTGGAAAATGAGATTTCAATCGGTTAGTTTGCAAATTTCTACGAGTTACCGCCTCACCCTTGTTTCTCGTTCTTTATTTCGTTTCTCTCTACAAAATACAGCGCTATCGGGCGCATGCACGGTACACACGTAGCCCCGGCAAAATTCGCGCAGCAATGCGGATGAGAGCCATCCTCAAACTCGCGTTAGCGCGATCAGAAGCACTGCCTCTCCCGACCGGATAAACTTTTGCGCCAAGTTCGCCATATTCGCATTCAGCGAAATGGTTAGCTCCGAGGCGTCTTCGCGTTCCTCCGCATAGTCTGCGAATATCGCGTACCCATTCTGCGCCGGTCTCGGTGCTACAGATAACTCAGAAGAGAGGAAGAGGCGAGAGGGATCGCGACCAGGGTAGACAATAATATTACCTATCACGGGAGAACGATGGTATTAACATTAAACGAAATTCTCGTCATTCCACCAGATAAAACAATTTTTGAACGAAATTATCGATCAAATTCCACTTGCTGTTTTAACAACTTTATTACGCTGGAATTTGCGAAAGCCGTAACAGAATACTCTACTCCGTGTTACCAAAAAAATCGAGGATTGATCGATGTTTACCGAATTCGTATTATTTTTACCTCGCTTCGAAACTGTAAAATCAACTTTTCCAATAGCATAGGCGGTCATTTGTATCAATAAATTTTAGGTTAACCGACATAAATCGTGGCAAAAAAGACGCAGTCTATACTTAACCGACACTAACTTTGAACCACTCAATACTCGCGGGAAAAGTCCATCCGATGTTGGCCGTACGTCAAATTGAAAATGGAGACTGTACGAAACGCACGGAAGATGCATGGGTACTTAAAGAAATTGTGCAAGGAGCGCGATACGTCATAGTCAGCGGTGAGTCTGGCTGAATGAGTTCACGTAAGATGTGTGATTGATGCTGGCAATATTCAGCTCGGACGACACTGGCAAGACGTCCAAAGAACTCTGTTCCCTTCTAAGTAAATGCGCATTCAATTGCGATTTTTCGTTCAATCAACGACCTTCTAGCCGTACTTTGTAACAAGCGCGAGTAAAGATTTTTCAAGCTGGCGACAATGGGAATAGACATGGGTATCTGAGTGAAAAGTTTCTTTGCGCGCTCGATGTTTGCACCTTTGGTATACATCTGTTATGTTATCAACACGCGCGAAAATTGTTATTCCCGTCCCCGATACTCTCAAATATAAGTTTCAATACCGTATTTCAACTTTGTCGTTGAAGTGGAAATTCGTAAGACAGCAACTTCGATTTTACGTTGTGGCGAAATGTAACACATCGGGTGAGCGCGCAATCGTAGATCGATGCGAGAAAGCCTCGCAGTGCCACTACGTAAGCAATTAATCAAACTGGATCGCGTGTAACGGGAGATGAACCGGATAGAAGAGAGAGGGCCGACGGGAAGAGAGACGGTGTACAGAGAAAGGCTCCTGCAGAGCCAAATTCAGAGCCTAGACAAGCCAGCTTAATTCGCTCAAGCGCGAAGCCAATAGGTTTCAGTCAGAGACTAAACAATGAAATTGCGATCGTAGTGCTGAAGTTTCATCTAACAGCACTGTTCGAGTGGCGTTTGGTATCATCAAGATTGTTGCAAAGTAAATCGAGATATTCAGGAGCGTGCCTAAATCTTCATATTCTATACAAGTTAATTACTTAACCGATATCATCGGTTAACAAAGTATATCAATTTTATACAAAAAATTGAAGGAAGTCGAAATATCGCGTACTATCAAAACACGATTGTAGTTTCGGTTAAGCGAGTTTGTGGTTATTGTGTATTCATTGATTAGATTATAACGTATTATCTAGCATGTACTTCTACAGTTAATCGATTTCCCCATTACAGAGAACTGGTTACCAATGGACTCTCAAAGATATAATTCACGTTGAAAATAATTTCGTAGCGAAGCTTCTCGTAATAAAAAATCGTATAAATGATATTCAACGGAAATCGACTTAATTAAAATAACCCGCTACAGGTGCATTTAATTCCCAATTCAATTTTTCATCGAACCCTCCCATTACAACTCGGTCCGTTCACCCTCGTTAGCGTTACACTTTCCGGAACGTTAATTGCCAAATCGTCAGCGAGAAAGGACCGTGCCGGCGCATTCGCGCTACCAGAATATCACGAAACACGTTCTAAAGCAGGAGGTGTGGGTGTAATTTCGCACGGCAAACTGAGCGTCGAGTCTCCTTCCCCGCGTGAGGTTGTAACTCGCCGTGAGATTCTGCACGCGAAAGACCATTTCTCATTCGGCAACTCGCGCCCGCAGAGAGGGACGAAGTTGTCGCCTCATAGCAAACTCCATACTCCTTCACCTCTCTCTCTCTCTCTCTCTCTCTCTCTCTCTCTCTCTCCCATTCTCCCTTGTTCCAGTAACCGTTAAAAGAATTTCATTTTCGAACCACAAATCCAACACAGAGAACATGTTCTCTGAATTGAAGTAAACTTTAAGCCGCGTTGGCGTATTTGATTCAAAAATCAAACATTTTTTTTCTGTGAAGTTGTTAATTTTACGATCACCGGAGCAGAATTTGTTGATTCGATCGACCGAATTTCTACATCTTCGTGAATATAAATTCGAAATTCTGGAAAGTATCGGGAGCAGACAATCGCGTTCAATATTAGTTATCGTTCCCGTCGGAAGTTTTCCCGGCGATATAGCAAGTAAAAGTTCATTAGAGAAGTCGGAGGGGGTAAAACCGAAAAGTTGGCCGTTTTAATGGAAGGTCGAATTAAAGGAAAATAAAACAAGGGAGTGGGATAATTAGCCGAAAAGGGCCGCTTGTTTCGCGAAAGTGCAGTTGAAAAGTCAACCAAGTCATAAATGCCGAATCGTCGTTCGTAAAGTTTTGTAGTTGGCGATAAAGTTCACGCGTATATACATACAACGTGGACGGTGCGGAACTTTGTCGATTCTGGTTCGCGAGTTTCGTGGGATCTACGATATCATCTACTCTCGACAAAATCCGCGATGACTGTAACTACGAGGGTCCGAAGAAAAATCGCTCGCTGGGTGTGCCAGTATAGGTAGAGCCATTTACAACTCGCGTACGCGCGATGAATCAACCTCGAAATATGCGCAACGCTGAAATATTCTATTTTGGTCGCATATCCGGCAATTCTGTTTTGTTTCCCCGCGCGCGAACGCCGCGAGTACTCCGTAGGAGCCGTGAAGGAGAGAATTACACAATCGGCGTGCGAACTAATGATCACTACGCGCGACGATTATGCGTCGCGACGGGCGCTGACGCCGAGAGACGAACAAAGTCTCGCTCTCATTGTCGTACTTTGCTGATGGGTAGGAATAAAGGGGCGAGAGCTCGATGGCGTATTTCAGGAATGCGGCCGACGCACGGCCTCGCGCACTCTTCCACGGATCGTCTGCAGTCTCTCTTTCTCTCTGCGGCGGAGCAAAAGAGACTCCCTCGAATTTCTCAAGTTTGACGGAAGATTCGACGATTTCCCGGGAAATTGCTCGTTTTTCCCGCCGTGTTGGGAAAATATTCGAGTGGACCGAGGGGAAGTGGCGCCAAACTGCCGGCGAGGAAGACGCAAGAAAAGCTAAAAAGGGACTCGAATTCGCCGTGTCGTGTAATCGTCGGTGCTTTTGTTTTGCGCGCGCACTACTCGCACCGCGCGCGTTCGGTACCGAGACGCTAAATGAGGCGACTGCGGACAAAGAAACAACGGCAAAATGCGGATAAGAGAGGAGAGGAGAGACAAAGGGAAGAAAGAGAGCGCGGTAGAGGCGGAGTGAAGATGAGAACGGTTAACCATGGCCACTTTTACGCTCGAATTAACATACTCATTTGTTTCCTCCAGAGAGATGGAGAGTGAGTGAGTGAGTGAGTGAGAAAGAGAGAAAGGGAGGGAGATAGCAGAGCAAAGGAGGAGGAAAGGGGGGAGGGGGAGGGGGGACGAGCTTTATTCCCAGCGCGATACTCGACTCTCGACTCCGCACCGGTGGCTCTAAGGCTCTACCCCGAGACACGAAGGAAAATAGCTGCAGTCCCCGGGTGATTATTCATAGTGGCTTTCTTCGTCGCAGCTCGCGATTCACCGTCGCGCGTGTCCCGCTCGCGCGAAAGATATACCTCGACTCGTATACGCGCCATCTAGCGATCATTTTTTACGCTCTATCGGAGGAAAGTTTAAATATTGATTCTCGTAGCGCGCACCTCCCGGATTACTGAATTTCCCGGCGATCATTTTTTAAGCTTTATCGTATAGAGAGAGAGAGAAAAAAAGAAACGAAACGAATATGGATTTTCAAAGTACAAGCATGAATAATATTAGCAGCTAGATTACCGTACGATCATTTTTCATACTTTGTATCGCGGAAAAAGTTTTAACGTTGATTTCTCGCGGTGAATTCGGAAATCAGTTGGCGAGTTTTCGCGCGCCGGTATATCGCGTAGCGGCCGGAGCTAGCAGCACCGCGCTCGACTGTATTACGCATGCGAGTCCCGCTCCCGAGTCCCGGGTCGAGTGCTTTTCCTTTCTTCGACGCGAGTTTTATTACCGCGGGGAGAAATTATCCGCAAACCCGGGGAGATCGTAAAGCGCGTCCGAGCGCCCAAGGCGTTTACGAAAACTCGCGTTGTATCTTCTCGACCTTGAATAACTCGACACGTTCGACGAGCGAGAGGGAAGAGCACACGCGTAGGGTAATTTCAGATAAGCGACAGTGGGAATTAGTAATTCCCGTTGGGGAGTGCGAAAGTTCAGGTTTGTGCGCGAGGGGGCGCGGGCGCATAGTCGGCGGGAGAACGAGAACGAGTCTGTCGTTTATTCGTAACACCACGGTCTTCCGCCAACTTTATCGCAGCGGGCAAAGTTCGCGACTGACATTACAGAAATATCGGGATACCGTGTTATACCCTGCACGGCACGAGTGCGAGTGTGTATATTCGGTTAAACTGTCTTGTATCGTTGGCGGGGAAATTGCGCGAAACGGTTGTAGGAGAAGGATCCGAATTGTAGCGAACAGCCGAATAATTTCCAAGTTGATTCCCAGTCTCTAATTGGAACTCGAATTGCGATCAAACTTCGCGAGCCGTCAACTCGGCGTCGAGACATCGCGAAGAAGCCACAATCGCGTTTATCGCGTTCACGCTTCATTTTTTCCCTCCTTCCTTCATCGGGTATCGCCGCGCTCTCGAACAAACAAGTCGTCCCCACGAGCGCTTTTGTTCTTCACGCTTCGGCAAATACTCTCCCTTATCTCGCCTAATGAAATTTTCCAGCCGATAAATATTTTTAATGGCTATCGCCTCGAAAGCTTTTCGTCCCTCACTCCCCCAAAAAAAATGTCTACATTCGCGACGAATCTCGTTAACTCTAATAACACGATTACTCGTCGAAGATCCCTAGCAATTTCAAAGCCCCGTACATCGTCGAAGTCACGTCTTCGGTTTTTACAAAGCCCCGCGTACGAAAGTTCCCGTGACGATTTCGCCCGACTCGAAGGGCGAGCCAGGAGCGAGAAAACTTTTCCCGAGCCGGGGCTTCTCGTTCGTTTCGACAGATGATGCTAATTGAGGTCGCGGAGAAGCGCAAGAAAAAAGGTACACCCTCGAAAAAATAAGAGAAGCGAAACGGACAGGGGAAAGCCAGTTCTCGTATTCCTTTGATCAATCAGTGCCTCGTGCGACTATCGGACGTGATGTAGATTCACGATGGGCGGATCTACCTCTCCCTCCCCCTCTCTCTCTCTCTCTCTTTCGCTCTCTCGCTCGCTCTGTCCCTTCCTCGAAACCGATGTACTCGAAATTCCAAAGTCAGAGGGAATAAGACCGTGTAACGTCGCTCTCAGTGTCTCTCGCGTTACGGAAAATCCACGAGTAGAGAGCGCGGCTTTGCTCAGACGTTTCGGCTTCGCTGGCCCCTTCGTTCCGCGAAACATTTCAATTACTTATGCTGCGCCGAGCTTCCTCCCAATTCGAGTTTCTTTCAGCCGTTCTCCATTAGTCGGAGTCTTTCGTAGGATGCGAGTCGAATCGATTTCGTTATCGGCGTTACGCCATTCCGGGTTTTCGATTCATCCCTCGCTTCACCTGCATCACCGCTAATTCTGGATCTTCCCTGAAACCATCCCCAGGCCGGTGCGCGCGGCTCTCTCTCTCTCTCTCTCTCTCTCTCTCTCTCTCTGTCCCGCTCATCGAGAGCATCGACCGGAGCTCGCGCTACGACGATTTAACAGCAAATTTCGCGTGTATTTTTCCCTCGACCCGAGTGAAAATCGATATATCGATCCGTAGCGCTCGTACGGTGGTTTCAATCCCGCGAAATCGTTCGCAAAATGAAAATTCTCGTCGGTCGGAGTGTTTTTCGAGAGGCACTCGGGCGATTCCGCGCGACTCGTCGCGGGTAACCCGATCTCCATTCGCGCTCCGTTCCATTCTTCCCCGGGTGCCGCAGCACCACACGTCGATGGCTCGAACCGCGAATCGTCTCTTGCTTCTCGGATTACCGTTCCGCCCACCGACACGCGTGCCTTGTACACCGAGCTATTCGCGCGCACACGAGAGCCGAGAGAGCAAGATAGAGCTTCTAGAGCGGCTCCGTAGCTCCTCGGAGCTCCTTATCTCGCACCCGACCGTAAATCCACTCGAGGATTTCCACTTACGACTCGATAGAAAAATCTCACTTTTATACATTCCGCCCCCTTCTCGCCCCGCGGTAGGTACGAGCTGTTTACCCCAAAAAGAGAAACGATCCGTAAAGTCGAAGATTCACTCGCGCCCGTATCCTCCGGGGAACGATCTTCCTATTCTCTCCCCCTGTCGGGGAGACGTAAAACTCGAGCGCGAAAATTTTAATCAGGACAAACTCGAGACCGGGATCACAATGACCCGGCGCACGTAGACGCGTGCGTGTTATACTGTAGTAGATGGGACCGAATGAGAGACAGGGAGAGAGAGAGAGAGAGCCGTGGGGGGATTTTGTATCGCGATTTCCCGCTGACGTTGGATGCGTCGGAGTCCTTATCGCTCTCGCAATTCCAAAACCCGTGCGAGCGGAGCGCGATGAATGGAGAGCGAGAAAGAGAAAGCTGGAGAAGGATGAGCAGCCAACTCTGGCGAACTTTTGCAGAGTGACTGCGCGCTTCTGGCTTCCGGAGAATAAATAAAAAAAGAGGCGAGAGCTGGTGCATAGAGCAAAAAAAATTCCCTTTATTTCCGTACCGGTGCCTTACCCACCGACCCCCGTGCATTCGTTCGCTCGCTCGCGGACTCACATCCGGATGAACTTCCACTTCCTTGTTCTCCGGGACCACCGTGCGAACCGTTGGAAATTCCAGTGTACCGAAGAACGAGCGAGAGAGAGAGAGAGAGAGAGAGAGAGAGAGAGAGAAACCCTGGAATAGCGGCGGTATTAATCATCCGTACTACTGGGCCCCTTCTCTCCACTCCGCCCTCTACTCCTAACGGAATTTTCGTTCCACCAGAGAAATACCCAGCGACGAGGGGTGCAAGATAGAGAGAGAAAGAGAGAGGGAGGGAGCAAAACCGTTTTACGCGTCTTGAGCGCTCGCTCGATTATGTCTCCGGCGAAGGCTAATTCGAATTTATCGCTCGCCGCGACTTTTAATTCCCGCTCCCTGCCGGACGATAAAGTTGTATGCGACACGGACGGAACCGTTTTGCTTTCTCTCTCCATCTCCGCTATCTCTATCCATCTCGCGAGCCGAGAAAAATTGATTCGTCGTCGCGGACGATAAATTCCGACGTTTTTTTTTCGTGTCCCTCGTTTAACAACGTAGATAACGCGACCAGGTGAATTCAATCCAAGAAGGAAAATCCGCGAATCGTCGTATAAACAAGCCCCGGGTAAAACGTCCGAAGAGACCGAGACGAATAGAGTATTCTCAGCGGCAAAGGCTCGCGCCGAGTCAATGGAATATATTCAAATCCCTATCGCTTTGCCCTGCGAACCGAAGGGCACTCGCGATAAGTCACTGCGCGAGAAGGACCCTATGAATAATGCATCGCCCGCGACGTGTATCTATGGGCGAACGTGAGTAGGGGGGATGAAACGCACCCACGACCTACAAGGAGAGCAAGCGAGAGAGAGAGAGAGAGAGAGAGTCAGCATCTGGGTACGTCCGTTGTGGCCCTGGCAAAGACGAGGCCCAGTGTGTTATCTGTCGAGCGAGTCGTTGGGGCATGAAGCCAAGACGAAGATTCGCCGGGCCATGAGGGTTCTGCCAGTTGACACGGTTAACGTATACACATTCGCGCGAGCGACCAGAAACTTCGATCGATACAGCCAACAGACGCGAGTTAATTGTGGAGCTGGAATCTCGAATTAAGATCGTTCAAAACGAGAACGAACAAAAGTTCCGCTTTTCCACGATTTAATTTCAAGGTCGTTTTACCGAGCGAGATGTCGGAGAAAACTAGAATAGGAAATGAAATTCGTACTTTAGGTCTTGAAGAATATCAATTAATATCGAACATGAGAAAAAGACGGAGTTCCACCTCTTTGACGTTACGTCGCGTACGTTGTTATCGCGACAGGTACATCGAACGTCTCCGGCGCGACATAATTGGTACAGATTGCAGCCGAGAGCTTGACGGAAGGCGTTCGCGCTCGAGGGTTGTGGCATTATTGCGCTAAAAGCCCAAATCTCACAAGGCTGATCACCTATTACCTTCCAGTTTCCGCTAACGAGCAGTACGAGCGTTTACTCACTCGACTTTCCTCTCTCTCGATTTCTCTCTGTCCTTGCTAACGACGCGTCCAATCGTCTCGGTGAGCTGCGCCAAAGCAACTACTATCGTTCGCGTCCTGCTCTATCGCTCCACGTAAAAAATAACGATTGATATTTCATGCGACTATCGACAAAGGCTTCCACTCCTGCAACGGTCATTCGACTCTTTTCACGTAGTGTAACTCCCACAGTTTGCGAACAAATGATTCTCAACAAGTCCGAACTTGAAAGTAAAAACAAAAGAGGTATCCCATTATATAATCACGAGGATGAATTTTCGCTTCGCGCTCGTATCCCGACGATTTGTCAAACAGTCCGGTTTTTATCGAACCGGAAAGTCAATCGATTTATTTGCTTTCTCCTCTCTCCCTCCCTTTCCCTCATTCCGTACGCATAAAGTATTCCTACGCAATTGTGACATCGAATAAAAAATATCCTCCACCGTGTTTTTCCACGAATCTTGCTAGCGATTAATTTTTCACGTTCATTCACGGGGAATTTCGAAATTTTTGATAAATCAGCGAAGGAAATTTCGCGTGTACGGTCGAACCGTTCTCGATTGATATCGTTCGTAGGCATCGCTCTCTATACATATACATAAAGTCGTATGATGGAGCGAAAGGCCGGTCTAATGCACCGTAAAAAGGATAAAGGTAGATAAGACTCACCGATATTCGTTGCCCTCGCTCAGTTGCCGGACGGTAATGGGAAATTCGCTCGGGCCATGCGCCTTTAAGAGTTCCTGAAGCCGTACCAATCCTTCGTTGTTCTCGTAAATGATGGTGAAGCTCTTCCAGCCCCAAGCTTTCACCAGATCCACATATGCCTGCCGGCGAAAAAGAGGTGGACGAAAAAAATGAGATATTCGTGTTTTCAGTTTTAGGCGAAGTAAAAGACGAAAGAAAAAAGAGGAGCAGACCCAAAGAAGGGAAAAAAGTTAAAGGGGGCAAAACGGTCAATTATTGCCAAGCCCTAATCGCGTTATCCTTTTTACTCTCCATTCGACCTTCTCGTCGGATATAAAGCCGAGTATAAAGTCCGTCGGACGGTTCGTAAAGACGCGATCTTAGTAATACCAGTAAGTATATATACGCTTCTTGCGGAATAACAAGAAAATTCGCTTCGAGCTACTCTCTCTCTCTCTCTCTCTTTCTCTCTCTTCTCTCTCCTCTCCGAATCCTCTACTACTCCAGGTTGAGCGGAGAAAAAGTTTTTGTATAACGCGGCGTTATGGCAAGGCTTCCCTATACCGAATTTGCACCGTAAGTTGGGTGCATCGCGATCTTGCAAATTTCAGCGTACCGTACCTCGGTGGCTGTATCGGGTATCCAATGTCTTGGGCTTTTTTTTCTATTATAAGATCGCGGCGAGAGCTTTCAGCGCGAAATAGCGAGTCGCTCGTCTAACGCTCGGCCCTGGATGGCCAGAGATGCGCCCGCGTGAACTTGCACGTATAAGAACGAGAGCGAAGGGCCACTGCGTCTTGGGGGATTCTCGGGCTCCTCTCGGTAACTTGCATTTCGAAGCCGCTTTCCCGATAATCCCGAACTTCCTGAAAGCACCGGTGTATATTTTCCGGCGAGTAACTTTCGCGATGCTCGTGCCTCTCTATCTTTCTCTCGATCCACGCCGGGAGATCCCTTTTCAGTGCCTCTCTTTTCTTTCACCCTTTCCCGGCCGTGCACACACGGGGCTTCTTCGTTCTCTCTCTCTCTCTCTCTCTCCCTCCCACTCTCCCTTTTTCGCACCTACGCGCGAGCCTGGCTCGTTTCATTTTACGCCCGCACTCGGATCTCTATCCCCGACACTTTTCTTTCTCTCTCTCTCTCTCTCTCTCTCTCTCTCTCTCCTTCTCTTTCTTTTACGCTCCTTTTAGATTCCAACTCCTTTGCCCACCTACCGCCCATTTTGTCGATTCACCCCTCCATCCGGCTTTCTTTCTCTTTCTCTCTCTCTCTCTGATTCGTCTCCTTTTCCGAGACTTACTCTTTCTAAGGTTCAACACGGCCAGAAAGCCATTTCGAGAAAGCTCGAAAATAAGATGACATTCGCGCTACACGACGCAGCTACTTCGTCTCGCCGAGGCTTTGTCCATTTTGTCAAAGCCAATCTCCATACGTACTATACTTTATTATTCTATTCTCCTCATCGGTTGAAACAAGGGCGTGGCCCGGGTATCGCGCATGGTAGAAAACCACAGCCGGTACGAAAAACCGCAACTACAGGAGCTAGTGGTCCCTGCGATACCGAATGACAAATACGGCGTATGCGCACTTTCGAAACATATGCAAATATATTCGACCGTGGCCGCGTGCGCAGTGAATCTCATCAAGCCCCTCGCCCCCCTCTCCCCAAAAAAATATATAACGGAAAAAAGAGAAAAATTGAAAGGAAAGAAAAATATCACCAAACGGTCGAGGATTTTGCACTTGAATCACGAAGAGGAAAAGTCACGCAGATAAAGCTCGAAATGGCGACAGAGCGAAAGAGAGAATCCCAAAATTGTTATTCTATGGAAAATTTAACGGAATTGCAAAAACGGAGTATATATATAGAAAACTCGCTCCCGCGTCATTTTCAGGACACTTTCAAATCGGATTGCCGTGTTACTTCGGTATGAATTATTTTAAAAGCTTTTTACTCGACAATTTTTGTCATTCTAATGCCATATCCCGTGTGCTAATACGTATTCGCGGTGGCAAAGTGTCTGGATTTTCAACGGATTTTGCGTCCTCTGCATTAAGCATCGTACGTAAATGCCCGTGCGAGCGTTCTGTCCGATTTCTACGGAGCGAAGCTGTACGTTCGGATATCTCTCTGCCACTGAGAAGAATTTAATGTGGCACAGCCACGAAATATACAGTGAATGGTTAGACGAGAAACCCTCCTATCCGATCGCATTACTCCGGTGTTTCGCTCCGTGCTCCGTTATTTTTGAATAATTATTTCTTTTATAATTTTACAAAATTAAATTTCGAGAAAACAAAAAACACGTAAGCTCGTCCCCCCCCCCCCACACATACATTACAAAGAATATTCCGCCAGCTTGTTACGAAAAGAGAATTGAAATCCTACTGAAAAAGTTTATTAACTTTTTTTTAACGAGTGAAACTCCAATAAAAAATAACTCTCCTGGGCAATTTTTAACGCGACCGCCGTTCGACGTACCAACTGATTACGGTGTGGAAAGATTAATCGATCCAGGTACGAAGTTGGTCCACGAGCGAAAATTACTAGCGGCGTGATGTGTAGGACGTGCGAGAGATAGACCGGTAGTTATATCGGCCGAAAAGCGAGCGAGAGAGGCGGAGTGATAGGTGGAGCGGGAGGGGTGGTAGGTCTCTCTGGTCACGCGATAATTTGCGTGGCGAGAATGGGGTCGTCGGATCCCCGTAGTCGCGATGGGAGCCGAGCACGGGGGTGTGTAGTGGATCGACATTACGTATTCCCCGCGAGACGCGAGGCGCGCGCCGCGTGCGAGAGAGAGAGAGAGAGAGGGAGAGAGGCCGGGATCTTCGCGGCTACGTTGATGTAAATGGCGCGGAAATATTTCAGGACCTCTTACAAACCTCGAGCTCACTCGACCTCGCCCTCTGTCCCTCCTCTCCCCCGAGCCACCGTTCGATGTCAGCGTCGTCTTTTATCAGCGGTATCGGCTGAATTCGAGTCCAGGGACGTACAAAGTGAGATAGAATTTATCATTGTGGCACGGACCGGCATAAGCGAGAGAGAGAGAGAGAGAGAGAGAGAGAGAAAGGTGTGCGCTTTGCCATTTTGAGCACGTTCGCGCCTGAGTAGGTTATACTTCAAAAGACGGGCGCCGCAGTGCGCGCCCGTAACGTCGCTCCGGCATAACCAGACGGACGGTTTAACGCGCCACGCCTTGACGCACGCGTCAATTGTTCTGGTCTCTTTCTCTCTCTTTCGCTCTCCCGCGTACGTTACACCCGAGAACGTGTGAAAAATGCGATTCGTAATATCGACGGATATAGCGCGTGCGGTACGGCGCGGCGTCTTCGGTGCGCCAAGCTGACTGACATCAGACGACCGACAGCCGATCGAGCGAGAGAGAAATTCCGCGCGAATTCTCGAGCTAATGTCTCCCGGACTGAGAAAAATTTCGAGATCGATTCCTCTCGGATCGATCGAACACGAGTAATGTCCGTAATTCCGCTCGATATCGATATCGGACATAAATTTTTTTCCTCCCGGTCTCTTTCAGCGCGAAATGAAAAACGGTGAAACGCGAATGGGTGTTATACGCGATTAATTAATTTCAGCTAGCGCGGAATCGCGACAAAAAGAAAATACATAACTCCTCGCTGTTTATGACACTTATTGCCCGCGAGATATATCACGCGGCCAAGCTGTGAATAGTCTACTGCGTTTCGCGCGGCACATCCGTCTACCGCCGCGGCAAATGGTTTATCGTATTATACGACGGTTATGTGATATCGCCCGAACGCCAAATGGGCGAAGTTTCGGATCGCGTCACGTACGAAAGTAGGAGACATCTATCACACCTCGCGCACCGATCTCCGATCGACCCGCGACGCGTAACTTTGAATTTTCAATAACGCCCCGTTATATCGAGTTCGATGATAACTCGATATCTCTCATCGCGCATTTTCGGAGTATCGCGTTTCTCCCATTAAAGTGCTTTTTGGCGGAATTTTCACGGAACTTGTTTCGCTTCGGTTTTTGCGAGAATGGCCAGCGTTTAGAATAATTTATCCGCAAGCACTGCACCTGTGGCAACTCTCCCCCACGCGAAAATACAGAATTAGTGCGTACAGGTATAATATTCAGAGGGTCAAAAGTGAAAAAGCCGATCAATGTCCGTAATACCGGTGAGTTCTCTTCAAACATTCAACATCGATATCGCGGAAACTACTTCCATCGAATTTTGCTTTTCCGTTACATCTCTCGTGCCTTTTTACCCGTAAATTCAAATTTCGCGAAAAAACTCCATTTCAGTTTGCGATACTTTTACAGGTTTCTCTGTATAGAGCCGAGCGAGAGCGAATTCGAGAGAGATCGCGTAATGACGTTCTTTCAGTCGAATTTTCGTAGAATGTAATGCACTCATTTACGTCTTTACATCCTACTCTCACGACGTCGGACTTTTCCCAACCTGACTCGACTGTAAACATTTTTTCTCGTTGACGCTAACTTATACGAACCATGTTCGTATTCTGAATTCTTATTTGCGAATAATGCATTCGAAGGAAATCCAAGTCAAAAAATTTGCCATCCCAAAGTCCCAAAACTGTCACCAAAAGCTGCGAGAAGAACGACGATGAGTGATGAATCCAGAGTCTCGATGCGTTATAGAGGACCGACCTCGGAATAATTAGAAGGCGAGCGATTATAACCCCCGGGCCGTACATCGGAGCGAATCCACGGCTGCGTTATCGTCTCTAATCGGCCCAACTCGAAGCCACGAGGCATTGTTGCATAATGCAAATAATCGCTACCGCAACAGACGTGCGGAATACTTTCGCAATACATTACCCTCGTGATAGATAATTATGCCTCGAAGAGAAAAACAAAATGGATCGCTCGCGCGTTATTTATGGCATGAATAAAAAACCCCCGAGTCGAAAAAGTTCCGGAATCTCTGTTTTGAATTGAATTAATTTCCAAACTGCGATGGAGAAGAGGGAGAGAGAGAACGATCGAGGCATACGCAGGGGCAAAGTTTGGTGGCGCGATTCATAACCGCTGATCCCTAATATATTTTCGCACTCGTCTATCGATCGGTGTGCAAAAGACCATCTCATGGACCGAGACGGCGATAATGTACTTTATCGGTGAATTCAACTCTCGTGTGTCTCCTTTTTTTCCTCCTCCAAGCTCCTTCACTCGCGCGCGCGCGCGTGGTAAAACCGCTTTACGGTATTACGCGGCTTCCCGCTTCGGTCCTTCCAGCAGCCATTTTTTCCTTGTATACGATATTACACAGCACATTTTTCCATCGGGTGGGTGCACACGTCCTTCCGGCTATACCGGCCGTGATAATAAAATTCAATGTGTACTCGACACACCGTCCCAGCGTATAATAGCCGTTCCTGTAATATAGTAACGCGATATCGGGATAAAACCGTCCTATAAACGTATCGAGATGTGCGTAAATTTCGTTCCCGCGTGTCGGACCCGCGAAAAAAATCGTTCGTTCACGACTCTCGTATAATATGCAACTACTCGCCTCTTTCTCTCTCTTTCCTCTTCTTTGTTTTTTCTAATTTCGTCGAACTTTTCCTCTCCGTTCTGCCCGGTCTTTATAAAATAGTCTCGGGCGTAATAAAAATTCTTAGCCGCGTGACAGAAGAGAGCCGCCGCCACCACCGAAGGATTTGAAAAAGAGAAGAAAGAAGGAGGGGGGAACGTGGGGGGGGGGGGCGAGACAGAAGAAACCGGGGAGAAAAAAAACTTATTCGAGTTTCGAGTTAGTTTTACACTCTCGGTAGGTAGGTACGTTTTAAAAATTTACAACGGTTGGCCGGTACGGAAAAGTCCCCGGTCACGCCGGGTGGGGGAAAAAATCTCGTGGTACAATTAAGCCCGTGCGAAGGGCTTTAAAAGTCAAGCTTTTCGTGCTCGTGTAAAATTTAACTTTTGCATTTTTTTGCCCATTCTTTTATTTTTTTCTTCGCCCACTGCTTTTTCCCGACGTCGCATTAGCCGTGTGTATAGCCATTCGAGGAGATCGCTATTTTCCACTTAACTCGCGAAAGAAAATTTATTGTCCGGTCGAACAACGCGGGATTAAGGTTTTTGCTAGTCTCGGAATGAACTACGAAAACGTAATACCTATCTGATTTTCACGCGGTATACTTATAATTTGATCCGTTATTATACGCGAAGCGAGGTATTCTATCATTTTATTCAACTTCAAAGTGGAATAACGCGACGCAAATGTACCTTGTGGGTACCCATCACTGTACCGTTGAGGCGTCAATTAATGCCAGAAGTTTGCATGATATTTCGGCTGTAGTATGAATATCCACGAGATGCTATTTCCATATTCATATTAATGGGTATAATCAACGGCTTAATTTATCATATAGGAAGATCATTGAGCGACTCTCAGTTCTCCCAGTACAATGCGATTCGCAGTATTCTCTATATCCTTCCATAAATTTATTTCTATTGCTTATTTACCTTGAGGATTAATTTTTGTTATAGTGAAACTTAGAAAAACTGAGAGCTTGAAAAACATTAGCGTTGCAGGACCGACAAGACGTGACTCTTTTTTCCCATCTCTTAGCCCTTTCTTGAACAGCAATTCGGTCCAACTTTGCTCCTTTTCATAATAACGTAACAAATCCCACCGGCATAAAACATCTACTATTATTCCAATTATATCTTCTCTGGTAATTCAAGCATCGCAATGTATCCACCCGTTGGATAATTCATTTTTCGTTTTACAAAGGTAACAATGGAGGCATTTCTCAAGCCTTAAACCGCTTAGCTCGTTTTGCCCAACATTCAAAATGTCACGTTGGGAAATCTCTTAGATTCTTAACTAGTAGGCTTAAAATGGAGACTGCGAAAATTCGAATCTTTTTATTTCAGACAAGTTTGCCTGAAATTTTACTTTTGGTCAAACAAAAAGACCTACACTTTATCTATGTGTGCATAAATGCGTAATTAACACAGACATATATAAAAATTACCGAGTAAAAAATTAATCCGCGGAATATGTTCCTACTTTTTAATGGAAAACTCGATACATTCTAGGAAATCCCAGTGCTTCGTGTTCTCTTATATTCACCCTCCTACACGGCTAAGAAGAAGCAGTCGTGGGGGTAGTTGCGCTACAACCTAGTATAACTTTCGAGCTGTAAAGGGGAACGCAATCAGCGGTGGAAAATGTACGCTAGTGCGAAATTTCGAATTAAGGCGAAAGAGAGAGAAACCTAGCTGAAAAATCGTTGTTAATAAAAGTAACGCCCGTTTCCTGAATTGAAAATACGAGCGCCTTGTTTTTCATTCGAATTCTCTTGCACCGCTCTTTCTTCCTCTCGTTCCCTCTCGTTCTTCTCTTTTTCTCGTTTAGCGTAACACGGCTTTTACAGGTAGCTCGTATCAGTAAGGGTCCCGCGTCGTGAGAAGGCGCAGTTTTATGCGCAATACGAGAAATGATGATTTTCACCCAAACGATCGCATTGAATGGCGAACGACCCGTCGCAGGAATACGAAAAGCTCGCGAGAGGACGAGGGCGGGACAAAAAACGGGAGAGAAAAAACTTTGTCACCGAGAAACCCTTGCGCATTTCGTTCCGCTCCGACATTTCGCGAGGAATTGAAATTCGATCGTCTGAAAGCGAATGCTTCGAGTGCAACGAGCGAGCTCGTGGAACAGGGAAGGCTAAAAAGTGGAGAGTGGTAAATGGCTCGAGGGAGGAAGAGAGAGAGAGAGAGAGAGAGAGAGAGAGAGACAGAAACAGAGAAGTAGGAAGAGAGGAAAAGAGAGAAGAGAGAGAGAGAGAGAGGGAGAATGAAAGAACGTAGTGTTCCAGGGGTGAAGTAAATAGCTAATTCGCGAACATTCACGGGATATATCGGCAATCGGCATTCGATCGAGGTGCGACTACGAGCGCGGCCTTTTCTCTACGTGAGGGTGTGTGCGCGCAACCGCTGAATGGCGTTGATTAGTAACTACTCCGGCTGAGATAAACGAGCGACGCTCGCTCGAACACAGCCGATTTTCTATCTAGTCGATGTAGACTCTAGTGTGGGTGGGTAAAAGTGGAAAACGCGGCGCTGCCTCGTCCGCCGTCGAGAAAATAAAGAGTTTGCGAATACGGAAACAATGGTAGCAAGGCGCCGCGCGAACTTTCGCGAAAGACGAAGAGGGAGAGCGAGGAATTGGACATTATGTATTGAAGGAAACGTCGAAGAAGAAGGAGGAAGGTCGAATCAAAGCGGGCAAAAAAGCGAAACTGCTGACAGAAGAAGAAAAGGAGAGAAAGGAAGGTTACCGAAAGTAGACGGAAGCGGAGCTATCGAGAATTGAAGGGGAGCGAGGAAAGAATTCCGTCGGAACATGTCGGATAAAGTATAGACACTTAGTTCCGTATACAGTGGCTCGTCGTCCGAGTCCGAATGGTCGGGGGGCCGCTCGGCGGAGAAACGAGCAACTCGGTAACGAGCAAAGACCGGACCGGGAGAACCCCGTACAAATTGAATTCCAGCGTTAACGTAGCGGCTGATTCGCGCGATTGCAACGAGCTCAGCGGAGGGAAGGTTACCGTCTAGCCCATTCGATCCCATTATTGAACAACGGAAACGTTAAATCATTGCCGGGTCGATTTCGAATCATCGAGAATCGCTTCGTAGACGAAACTACGACCTTGAGGAGTCGGTTCGTCCAACCGCACTGTCAAACTCCTCGCGAGGAATGTTCTACTAGCTGAATTACTTCTCGTTACTAAAAAAACTCTCTGGCGATGCTTTTCAATAAAAATCGTTATTTTTAACAGAGTTTGGGTCTGAAACTTTGAAGCTTTCGAAAATAGCGTTATCGGGAAAAGCAGTCGAATCGCGAGATAAAGCGGCCCTCTAACGCGATGGTAATTTCCTAAAGGAGTAAAAAGTGGCTATACTTGGCCCGCTGCGGTTATCGCGCTTATTTCATCGAACGACCGCACTCCACTTAACGTCCGATCGCCGACGTCATTTTACTCGGTTTATCGTTGTTCGTTTCTTTTGTCGCCATTATCGCGACAATTTTCTGCGGCGCCATATCGCGAATTAAACGATGAAGCGATACGCGCGAAACAAAACGCCGCGGTATCTTAACGGGTGCGATTTACAGCTGACCCGAACCCATTAAATTCCGGCCAGTGAGCGCGCACTCGGTACCGACGCGAATCGATCGCGCTAAGTCAAAGGAACTCGATCTACGCTTTGCGTTGCTATTTCCGCTTTTTCTTTTCCTTCCTCTCTCGACGATCGATCATCCTTTTGCCTCTCGCCACCGATTCGGCTTCTTAACGTCTTTGACTCCTTTGATCTCCTCGTCCACGAGGACCCAACTCGAGCCCGACCGAGAGAAACTTGGATGGAGCAAGGAAAAAATTTTCAGGCAAAATATTTCCTCTATGGTTCGTTGAACAAGATCGTCGCGCAATTCGACGAATCGGCAACGATTGTTTTTGCACTTTTTTCTCGTCTTTAGATATTAATGAACTCGCTTTATGAACCATTCGCGGAAAATTTGTTTTCAGGGTTCACAAACTACCGCTGTAACGATCTTTTATTCGCGATAAGGAAATCTTGATCGCGTAAAGTTACTTTGCGGCATGTAAATCTCTTAACCGGCTATCAAAATGTCATTCAAACATTTAATACAGTGCATTCAATGTAAGCTAAATATAGCAGAGCGAAGCAATTAACTGTGCAACACCTTACTTCGAACTTCCGAATACTTCAAAACTTTGCTGAAATACTTTCAAAAAAAAAATCTATTGATACAATATTTGCTTCGGCAACATTCCATTTTTTTTTTCTTTCGAACACAGCCTAGAAATGCTTTTAGAGGAAAATCAATAGCAAATTCGTGGTGTTCGGGAAAAATTCGATTATAAAACCATCTGCTTGTTGCGGGTTCCGAAGTTCCGCATGTAAGTCAAGTTATACGTGTGAGCGTTAACATCGATGGAGAAATTTAATCAAAACCGGTTCGGCTGAGTTATTTACCGCGAAACGAAGTACGCTGGCAAGTAATTATTGGTACAAATGGGATATTGAAGTGTCGTAAAATACTTCATTAAATGGCGCGACGCGTAAACTTTAGCCTCGCACGCGGACTCGGCGTTCAAGTGCGAAATTCTCCACTGCCCCATCCTGTACATCCAAGAGTCGGAAATTACCAAACGTTGCATCGGGGATGGCTCACTGCGGTACTTAGCTTAATTGCGCCGCCCGAACTTTCGATAAAGTAGGAATATACGTGTCCGATACCTTCGGTAATTACCTGATTTGTCCTTTTTCCACTCTTACTCTTTTGCGGCGTTCTTTTAACCGCATTTTAGTTTGATCTATTTATCGGGAATGTAACGGATAAAAAAGTATTGATAGAAAAAAATTTTCTGTAATTTTCTATCTCGCTGATCACGTAAAGCGCCTCGATTTTAATTCGCTTCGTCTAACGAAAGACGCCCTTCGAAAATCCAGAAGAGGAGTCGCGCACAATCGATCGGCATTTCATCAATACCAGGTCGTATAGAACGTCCACAAGAAATTTCATTACATCGCAGGCGCGATACGTGCGTGCGAATAAATTTGCATCGATTCGTGAAGCGTACCAGCCGCTTGGATTCTTCCATCTCGTTTTCGAGTCGTACCTTCTCTCTTCGCGAGCGACTGTCAATCGCTCACGACTCGCTTTGCCTCGCCATCGATATCCTTGGTTGTCGTTCGTTTGACAGAATTCACCCTTCTTCGCGATATACCTTCGTCAAATTTTACGATTAACTCTGAAATTTTTTCCCTCGCCGAAAATTTAAGAACCCTCGTTTCTTCCGCATATTAAAACGAGATTACTTGTTCGTCATTCCATACAAATTTTCACTTTACCGCGACCAAATAGTGAAATTTTTCACACGAAGTTCGTGTCAACGAAGGTTGCTGGAGGCAACTGGAGGCTCCGTTTCTGCCTTTTTTTTCTAATTCTTCGGTCTTATCGATGGCATATCAAAACCGTTGAGTTGCAAGCGCGCGACGAACTCGTGAAAATTGACAACGCGAAATCCGATGGATCTCTCTCCTCCACCTCTTCGCCTCTCCCATCCGACGCGTGTGTACTTTGCCAGGAAATAAATGGAGTGCTTCCGGGCGCGAGTCTTCAAGCTGCAAATATTGAGAGAGAGATAGAGAGAGAGGGAGAGAGAGAGAGAGAGAGAGAGAGTGGGGAGGTGCCCAACTGAGTGGTGGGAGAGAGTGTCGTCGAGGCTCCGAGTATTCTCGCAGGCGGCAAATATTGGAGAAAGGAGCCGCGAGGTTTCATGAAATATCAACGAGAACTCTCGTTAACCTGAAAAGCTGCGTATATGTATATGCATAGCATATACTATATACATATATAGGTATAGCGAAGCGAAGCAGCACCACCCGGTCGTGTGGAGCACTCTTCGTCCTCGTTGAGATGGGTTTTCAGCCACTTCCTTTTCGGCAACTTTGCGCTTATTAAGTGAAATTTAGTAACTTCCTGTCCTTTTGTGAAACACAAAACTCCTTGACTCGCCTCTCGAGGCGCAATCTCGTAAAACCCAACAAAACATGAGACAGCGTCGGGGTGGCCAGAGGGGGAGGGAGAACGAGAGCGCCATCGCTCGCGAAATTTCGCTTCACCCGAGCCGCGATTGGACGTCCACGGGGAGAGACTGGACAGAGAGCCGCAAAACCGTGACGCCGCTGTTTTCTCCGAGACCTTTCTTCCTACGAGTCTTCTTACCGCGCTAGACGGTACATCCGATTTGTCGAAATTACCGTGCCGCGAAAACGCTTCGGAACTGTTCGTACGATCCGAGCTCAACCTCGTTACGAAACTTTCGTCTATAAGAAATCCGATAGGGATGTTGGAAGTTTCTTTTTTTTGCGATTCGGTAATTTGTTCGGGAACTCCAAGTAATATGTAAATTCAAAATTTCCCTCGTGGTTTATATTAACTAAAGTTCGTAAAATTTCCACTCACCTTGGACAGTGTCGTGGGATGCGGATAGAGATTGACGAGGCAGCTCTGACGTCGGAGCCGATAGTCCCATCGCGTCTCCAAGTGAGGTATCTCCATGGTATCGCAAATACTCTGAACGTGGGTAGCCGTGTGAGCGCTTTGCGGTCCGAAGATTGCCGCCACGCCGCTCCGTAGCAAGTGGCACACTGTTGAGACAGAAAGGAAGAAAAAGATCAAATAACGTTAGACGGCTGGAATCGGATTTCCATTTCCCATACCGCTATCTCGCTCCCTTTCTCTCGCTCTCTAGAAAACCCGTAATTGACCCATCAATTTTTCCGCGAGTAGTCGTATCAATGGAAAGACATTATCGATTCGGGAGCGCGAATATGCTTCTCATAATAATCTCAGAATAATCGTTCATATTCTATAGAGGCGCGTATGCACGCGAAAATTCCAACGATTTATCCAGCCGTTCGCCTCTCAACCCATCGACCCCGATAGACAGAATCGGGAGACCCGATAACGAGCGAGCCGGGAAAATCTCGAGCGCTGTTGATATTTTATCACTATCGAGCGAACGCCGATAAATCTCTTTCATTCACTTGCGATTTAATTTAACGAATAAATGTTTTCGTTATGTTGTCGACCATCCGATCACCCCCTCTCTCTTTTCTCTATCTCCTCTCTTTCTTCAACGAAACCAACACGGATTCGCGTCGATCGTCCTACGAATGTTCCGCCATAAACGATAAATCACCGTGACGCCGACTATCCCGATGGCGAACGCCATGAACTAGACTCGCCCCTTTCTTTTTACCTCCTTTCCAGCTAGAATCCCGCGTCAGCCGCGAGACGAAAAACGAGAAATTGCCGATCTTCGAGAGCTCGTCGCACCGAGCCCCATTCCTTTCAATTACACCGCTGCGATTGTCTCTCCGCGATATTTCAACTGATTCAATTTGCGATCGCCGGCCATACTGCGAGCCGCGAGACACGCTAGTTTTCGAACGCATCGAGAGGTGAAACCATAAAAAATCAACGAGCTTTTCAGCCAGTCGAATGAAAAGAAAAATCGTAACTGTTATAAGGCTTAATTTTAAAAGTATAATTCCGTAGACGCTTTTGACGTATTTTTGTGCATTATGCGGAAAGAACTCGAACAGGAATCGCTTATTGATGCCATCGGGTAAATGGGTAGAAAAAATTGGATTGAATGAACCAGGTGTACGACTCGAGCGAATAAAACGTACGATTCTCTCTATCAGATCAACGTATAGAGAACGACCACCGATATCGACCTAATGTCCTCCATACCTATAAACTCATTATTTTTAAACCGAATTCATTATTCGAACCGAATATACGTCTCCATACTATCCGATTAAATTCTCTAACGAACTCTCCGAGAGTCAATGCTTCTTTTTATCGTTCTCTACATCAAAGCGGTAATATCTCCGTCCGTGAAAAAATTCGGCGAAGAGAATCGTTAGGAATTTCCGTACGAGTCTAGAACAAAGTGCTGGGAGGTGTTAATTTAATAAATTAACGACCGAAGATTGAGACTGAAAACAACGTTATATTTACTGCCTCGACTGTCGTCTACTGGCATACGGTAAGGGTGGGTCCTTTGATCGTATACCCAGCTTAAACCTCATAACGTTTTGCGCGAACAAGGAGCGTACCGCAAAAGGAATTTGCTTGGCATTTAACGAGTCCCTTCTACCCCCGTGTCCAACCATCACCTGCCGCGCGCGCGCGCCTTTATAAACGAGTCTGCTCCTCCATCGAAATCTCTATAATCGGTCGGCAAAGTCAGTTCCCGGTATTGAGAAGCTCAAAGTAATAATACCGAACCACGCTCGGGGCGATTTAAGGTCGAAATATGAAATACGCAACCGCTATATTGAAATTCTAGATGGAATATCAGCCAACAGGGCCCGCGGGGCAACCCCCTTCCCCCCCCCCCCTCTCGCGGGGTACGTAAGCACCTGTGGCGCGATATCGATTTTTTTTAACCCGTATTTCCACTTTGAAGAATCGTCGAATATCGCAAACCACTTCGTCGGGCAAATCGATTCGAATATAAATGAGGAAAGCCATTTCGCACTTGGGAAATCCGACGCGATGGTTTATGCGATCTAATAGACCCGATTAAAATAACATTCGTCGATATTGAGTCGAGGCGCTCGCCGCTCCCCCAGTGATATAGCTTTTAGTTTGACGACCCCGGTCGGGAAAGAAATCGCGCGTACGCGCCCGCGAAAATTGCTCTTGATTATCTTAATTTATCGCGCTCGTAAACTCGTAACGAACTCGCGTCGGAGAGCTAAATCGCGCAGCAGAGATTACTCCGAGTAAATACTCCGTTCGATAATCTTGTAATACCGACGCAAGATTGCGCATATACGAACATCGGCGAGCACGCAGCCTCGATAATCCCCGGTATGCATATAACGACCAAACAGTATTTACATCTTATTAAGGGCAGGCATTAACCGCGGCTTACGCGCGATCTTTCGAGACGAATACACCGACCTATAAATTGAAAAAGTTTTGCGCCGCCGACTCGTTAGGGTCTGTCGATGCGCTTCGTGTTCGTCGACCGTGAATCGAGATTTGGTGTTTGATCTAAGATTAACAGGCCCCAGGTAGAAAATTATCGGGGCGAGCCACGACTAGCTAAAAACAGCCTAGTAATTAGCTAGTTTTTAACCTTTTACGCGAGATTCGTCTTTAACTCCTATTGCTAGCTAGCATCTAGCTAGTTTTTAACCCGCAATGTAACACCAATTTTTACCCCGTATTGCTAGCTAGCATCTAGCTAGTTTTTAGCTCGCAATGTCAAACTAATTTTTATCCCGTATTGTTAGCTAGCAGCTAGCTAATTTTTAATCTGCAATGCGAGACTGATTTTCACCCCGTATTGTTAGCTAGCATCTAGTTAGATTATAATGTATTAATAAAAGTAATATTCATATAAAAATTTAAAAAATCATTTGACTTCTTTCTTAAATTTATATTCTTTCATATTTTTCAAAATTAAACTTAACTCTCATGATATTCAACGCAGAATCTGTGTTCACACACAATCGTAGAACATCGGGATATAAGAACAATTAAGACCAATAATTTCATATAGGTAGTTCTAGCATACAGGTTGAGCAGGAAAGAGATCGTTCTACCAAGTTAAGCAGCCGTTAGTTCGAGTCATTTGTTAGATGGGTGAGATTTTTCATGAGTATATATGTATTTAACGTTTAAATGGCTATCGTAAATAAATGCACTCATGTATATTCAAATATTGTTAAATGTGTTTAACGTTATTTCGGAAATTAAATACTTGCCATGATATGATTGTTATTAATCTACGAAGGTAAGTTTTTAGTTTGAATACCTAGCTAGATGTTAGCTAATTTTTAGCTAGTTTTTAGGTTGAATGCCTAGCTAGATGCTAGCTAGTTTGTCAACCTAGGCACTAGTCACCGAAAGCGTTACACTTCTAGCTCGCGCCAGATTAGTTTTGCTACCTAGCGCCATTTTATAACCTAGTGCTGCAAGCTAGAAACTGGTTAATCACTAGATAATTTTCTACCTGGGGCAATATTGTCCGTGTTTTAAGGCTTAGGACGCGTTCGAACTTTGTCCCTGTCCGGTTTCGCGTATCCTTTCGCGTCTGGGATAGATAAGGGACGTGTATTGCATCATGTTGTTTCAGTTATCTCTCTCGCTTTCTCGCGCACGCTCTTGGGACATTCTCTCTGGTGGTTCTGTAGTATACGTACAACGTAGTCCTTTGCGATTCGGGAGCTCGCGTCGACGAACGTACGTGCCGGTGCGATCTACTCTCCCTCTATCCCCGCAACATGAATGATATCGCTTTGAAATCGAACGATCCATCTTGAATGTACTGTTTCCCTCTACTCGGCACGTAGCTCTCGGCATAGTGATGGAGTCGTTGGACATAAAGGAACGCCACATATCGATTCGATTTCATTTCGGTGCCTCGGAAGCATCAATTAATTGCGTTCATAAATTATGCCAGATTCTTTACAAAACGGTTGAAATTTAGTAATGAAATTCGTTCTATTGATTGTACTACAGGATCAAATTTACGCAGGGTAAATATAATCTATACGCGAGGTAGAAAAATCAGCATCGGTGAAATATCGTGTATACGTAATTACACGAACCACCTGCAACTCTTCGCAATGTTTTCGATTTTTCTTTTGATTAACTACCATAAATTTGTTTTGTTATGCGTATACATGCGCGATTTTGACTCGTGGCACTTTATTTGGCAATTTTATTAAAACCATTTCGTACGACAGAATTTCGTCGAGCGTCAGCGCCAAATGGCAAAAATGAATTTCTTGATTACGTCCGCACAGGGTGCAAAAAATAACGAGGAAAAATGATCCAGAGGCGTAAAAAAGCGGATCAACCGCTTTATTGTGACGACGCGACGGGAAGATCGTTACTCGCGAACGGCACCGTCGGGCTCGGCTGAATATCCCGTCTGCAGTTTACTCCGCGTTCTCGGACTAAAAGAGAGCCCCGCCTAAGCCATCTTCTCGTTCTTATCTCGCCTCATTAACGGAGACCTTTTCGTCCGCACCCTCTACCTAGAAGAGAGTTGATGAAAAAAGAGAGAAAAGCGTTTTGTCGCTGTATATAAGACACCTATAATTATCCCCCTGCGTCTTCGCTCACCTCTCTCTCTCTCCCTCTCTAATTCTTTCTCTCTTTCGGCTTCCTTTTCTAACCATTGGGATCCGCACGCGAGCAAGTTCGATCGAGCGGTGGAATACTGCGATCGTAATACGGTACCGCCGGGGGATTATGATAATATTGTCGCATAAACGAGGATTTAAAATCTCGGGATAGAGAATGTAAAGACATATTAGTAGCCGGGCGGGGACGACTCGCGAACGACTATAATAACCGGTATGGATACGATCGTACATTTAATTCCACTTGGTTTGCTTTAATAATTCAATATAATCTCTACAGCGCGCTGATTTCCGGCGTGTATATAATTCCGCGCGTATATAATTCCGCTCGAGCGGCGATATCGGCAATGTTATCTACTTTTTTTTTTTTTTTTTTAATACCAGACCCGCCACCCGGATGCCGGATCGCTTTTACGAACGGCCCGTTAATAAATCGAAGATTATCGAGAAACTCGTCCATACGATATGGATCTAATTTGCAAGATCCGTTGTCGGCGTTAAAATGGTGTAAAATTCATAGATAATGGAGCAAAAACGGGCCAATATATCGATTGGCTCGGCTCTCCCGCGCAGCTCTTTTTTACCGCAACGAGCGAGTCCCGAGCTCCGACGGAATTCGACTAATCTGCCTTCCATCTCGGTAATTGAGATTCTTTCCCCGAGTTCCGTATCGAGCCGTTCGCAAGTCAAATTGACGAGCGCGCGCGGCTCCTTCGGATTCGAACTAACGAGTAAAGTACGATTGTCAAGCTGTAAGCGCGGGATTATGCTGATTTCCTCGAATGGTATTCGCGCGCGGAATGGATGTTCGGTATCTAGTCGTGGGTGGGTAGCGTGGAGGGGAGTAATGGAAGGGTGAACGAACGGGCCGAGTCGCGAGATAGCAAAGTCGAGAAGTAAAGCGACGACGGTGCGGACTTGGGAGTGATTTTAATCCCCTCGCAATGAAGACTAAATTGTCTCTTAATCTTCCTAATACCACTCCTCGGGAAAACTGACTACTCTATACACTCGAATGATAAACAACTGTGCGATTTTTCCCAGCGGCACGCTAACGGCTCTTCGAAAACCGGCATCGAAATTTGATTCGCTATTAACGCGCCGAGTGGAAGTCGGTTCCAGAACTGCGGAACCGGCGATAATAAAATAGCCCGAAGAACTCTCGGATTCGTTCTCGACTCTATCCAACGATATCATTATGCAAATCCCGATGAATATTTTTTTTCTAATTCCTTCGAAACTGTAAATTTTTTTCCTATACCTCTATACCTTTTGTTCCACACTCTAGCCAAGTGTACCGTAAATTAAATGAGTGAAGTAATTTCACCCCCGTAAGGGAATTAAAAGAGATTTTCTTCAATTTCTTTTCTCGTACTTCGCCGCTTACAAAGATTAATGAGATAACTTGCGCGCGAGAAGGCGCTAGAGCCGCGTTCCATATGAAATTTAGCTGCGCAATCGAGGCGAACTTCCTCGCGAGAAGGATTTACGTTTATCGTCGGTTCGTTTGCCGCCCTCGCCGTGCTATAACATGCGCGCAAAGACGCGTGAGAGCTTACGCTGTAAATTATCGAGTGTTATCTCTATTTAATAGTAGACGTTCTTAAAATGCTAAATTAAATAGGTCACTCGTAAAAGTCTCTCGAATATGTATGAAGCTGGAAGAGATTCAAAATACCCGACGCAACTTCGCGCTTCGCGATGAATATATTTATCGGCAGTCCAAAAGTGGAATCAGCGAGGCGACAACGGGCGCCGAAGTTTCGTTCCACGTACGCGGAGTTACTTCCCTCCCATCGAATTCGTTTCATTTTACGCCCGGAGACGCGGATTAACGCCGGCCTTACCGCTGTCCCTTTTAAAACCATTCAACCCGTCCACCGCCCCACCGCAACGTTCCGCCTGCTATTCTTTTTTTTTCTTCTACCTCTCTGACGGTCAAAACTTTGCGCAAATTAAGTTAATGCATTAACGCGAAAAGCTCCCGCGTAGCGCGGTCGGCTGTGCACTCACACCGACGCCCGTACACACGCTCGAAACGGCTGGACCGACCGAGAGTTAACTTTCCGTCTCGAGGATACATATACATATACTCGGCCCGTGGCTCAGGGCAAACACGGCCTATGCCTTGATAAGCCGTCCCCGGCGCGGTGTGCGCAGGCCCCACATCTTTTATTCCACCGCCTTGAATTTCGAGCGTACGCGCACGTGTTGTTTGCCAAAGACAAATCGTGACCGCCGTGTTAAATCGCGAAATGCAAGCCGTAGAACTCGGATCTTCCGTTCAACGCGTTCCGAGGAATATCGATCCCCGCCGTTCATTCTTCCTCTGGCCGCTCGAGCTACTGTAATTTTCCGGCTTTTTCAAATTTCCTCGCTTCTCTCTCTCTCTCTCTCTCTCTCTCTCTTTCTCTCTCTCTCTCTCTCTCTCTCTCTCTCTCTCTCGCGGGGGAAAAAATGTCCGCGATACGTTCGCGCGCATTCGAGGTTAACTAGCTCGACTTTGCTATATCGCGCGCGCTCCAATTTCACGCGGGCCGTTATCGCGTTAGCCGGAAATTATAAATTCTCCGCTGGTGGTAGCTGTAGCGAGGTTCGTTGTACGCGACGCGTGAAAAAACGGCCTGCGCGGGGCTTGAATATGGGTCCGGTTTGAGGAAGAGTGTGGGCGAGAACGAACCAGTGAGAAGTGTGCAGGGGAGAAAATAAACAAATGTGTATAACGACCGAGAGGAACATCGAGGGTCTCTTTGGTTAAACAAAAAATTCTACACGAATGCTGCGTATGTAATGAGAATAGCTTAAAACTTTTCGATAAAACATTTAATTTCAAAAAGTAAACCGAATCGAAAATTTGTAGAATTTATCAAAAGTCAGTTTTTCATACTTTTTCATTATTCAATTCGTTCAGTTTTTAGTGAGGGGTTTTACAAACACGAAAAGAAAATCAATTTATATAAATGTAAAATTCAAGTACAAACACCAACAAATAATTAACTGTTCAAATTCGAACAAGAAACCGATCAAATTTTTTGAATCCCGAAGAGGATAGTCGAAAACGAACTAGCGAGAAGAGTGCGAGGGGGAAAATAAACAAATGTATGTAACGACCGCTTTTACCAAGTGGATCGACGAGAGCCTCCTTGGTTAAGCGAAAAAATCTACACGTATGCTGCGCATGTAAGGGGTGGCTTAAAAAATTCCGATGCTTTTAACTTCAAAAAATAATTTATGATAACGAGCAAAAACGATCTACACGGTACATTAATCTTTTTTTATAATTGGAAGACGTGGGGTGTCTGCTGATTCATATCAAGGTATTGACACAAGCGAACAAACTAATATTCCAGCTACCGCTGTAGCTGGGCGCGTAGGGCTCGGGAGCACCGGGTATGTGGGCGTCGAAATATCGCTACTTTCTCCTTGCCACGTTGTAATGGCTGTTTACCGTCGAGGCTGTAACACGCTCCCGGGGTCCTGACATCGCGAACGCGTATACACACTCCATCCGGCTACCGTGTAAGTATTATACGAGCAGTAAAGTCGGGAACGCAGCCCAGCGTCTGTCTCGTGCAAACAGTGCGAGATAGGGAAGGGTGGAATGAGTAGAGAGAGTAGAGAGAGAGAGAGAGAGAGAGAGAGAGAGAGAGAGAGAGAGAGAGAGGATAGGGGACACCAGTCGGAAGCTTACCCTGCAGGAAACGAAAGTAACGAGCACTTCCGCGGCACTTCTAGTCATAGGGCGAAACGCCATTCTCTTTTCCTCCCGCTTTTCTGTCGTTTCCCCGCTTCATCCAACCGTCTCTGATTCGGCCCAGCCCACGGCGATGCTTTTCCTGCCACCGGCAGCGACTCGAGCTTATTATTAAAGACGTCGAAGGAGAGGAGACACCCCGCTCTCCGTTCGAAAAAGATTTACATCGAGAAAGGGGAAGTTGCGCGTTTCGACATCGACCGCGATATTTATCTTTGAAGGAGCAGAACTGCCATTCCGGCTGCCTATGCATAAATAAATATCGTGTATATATAAGAAGATACGTATTTTACACCTGCGATGCATTTCCAGAGCGTGTTATTGTATGCGAATCGCAAATACGGGAGAATACGAAGGGATACGGCGCGCACTCGGGAACCACTTTCGGGAGTGTTAAGAGCGAAACTCGACTTAAAACAAGAAGCCGGGGACTTCTATTCTCCGCTCCCTGGCGCGAGGGGGGTTCGCCCGATTCAACTCGCCTCTCAGCCCGCCTGCCAGTTCCAGAAATCCCGCATTATTACCAACAACATCATAATTTTCATCTTTGAATTATAAATTCGAATCGGTTAAGACCGTAATGCAATTTTCTCGCGCTCCTCGCCGAACGGCTGTTCCGCCGCGCGAAATTTAATTAGTCGAATACACCGACGTAATGCACCACCGTGGAGGCAATACCGTTACGTTCAAACAACGACCGTATAGTCGAGATCTTTCGTACTATTCGCGACAAGGAATAAAACTTACCGTCGTACGTGCATTTTGATGTATATACGAGCGCGTAAAAGAAATATCGCGATATACATGGCAAAGCGTTTCTCCAAAGGGATAAAATACTATATATATGCGCATATCTCAGATGCCCCGGCGCTATCGTGCGCTTTAAGCCAAGATGGCCGATCCGGCTCTTCTTCTTCTTCGTCCGTTTTTACTCGCCCCGGCGTCTCATCCGCACGGATTTGTTCTCTCCCTCTTTTGTTTCCATTCGTTTGCCAGCTGCAGCCGAGGTCGTTATTAAAAGTAAAGAGAGCACCGAATTTTCGCCGGTCCGATGACGCGGACCTTTCATAAATCATATTCGCGAGGAGCGCGACGCAATAAGTCGACCGGTCGATCGTGTAAAGTAGTCGCGTCGCACGGGTATGAACGGCCTCTCGGCGACCTGACAGCCTTATTTCCTGGATACTTTCCCAATTCGTGATCGAGCGCGTCGCGAGCGTGAGCGACGGTCGATTACCGCGCGGGATCGAACGCGCAGCCCGGCGCTATGCGAAATTTCGTAAAAACGTTCTCGACGGGGCTATAAAAAATTCCCCGGGCAGGTGTCTCCGGTACGTAGTAAGGAAAGTATAGCGCTTCTTCGCGTTACGAGCCGCCGTATCTCTCCCCGGTTAACCACCGATGTAATCATCCAGATACGGAAACAAGCCCGAAACGAATTCTAATTTCGCGCCGCGAGATATTCCGGCTCTCCCATTCGCCGTCGAGAAAAAGCGAGAACGGGGCGAGAGAGAACGTCGGGCGTAAATTCTCCGCGCGATTACACCGGTGACCTTTCGTCATCGTTTGCATGGTGTAAAAAAAACGTCGAGAGGAAGAGAAAAGGAGGAGGAATCGCGCCCGCGCGCTCACCTTTACGTATATTACATTCGCGCGAGATTTAACGAGGCATGGAGCAGGGGCGGCAATAATCCAGCCCCAATGGCCGGGTGAGCCCCAACCAAGGCATTACAGAAGACCCGGCTCATAAAATTCATAGAGCAGCGGGTCTAAAAGACCAGAAGAGAAAGAGAAAGAGAGAGAGAGAGAGAGAGAGAGAGACGTAGGGAGGAAGAGAGCTCGTGAAAATTTTCTGTAAGCACGGATTCACCGGGCTAAGGTTGTCCCTTATACACACAAGTATATACAGATATACAGAGTGTATAAAAAGATCGTACAATACGCGTGTAAGAGTGTTTCCGCATTTTCGCGTATGCGAGCATCCTGTGTGTATAACTATAATAAAAAATACGTTACGAGTATCTACACGACCGGCGAAATGAGAGGAGTCGAGGCTCGTCGAAAAATGATTCCAAACGGAAAGAACGACGCCGGTTGTGTAATAACTGAAGTGTTGGTAACGTCAGCTAATACGATCGCAAAATGCTCGCTGCGTTCGACTTGTAGCGGTAAATTACATTCGACGTGCCTTCGTTGCCTCAATGCGGGGGCCTGAGATGCGCGAATGCGAAGATCCAATTCGGAGATTCTCAATACGCCGCGGGCAGTGCTTCTACTCTTTTCGTTCGCTTTTTTTATCATTATTTTCTGTTTGACACAGACAACCCTCGACGCTACGCTGTAGATGATTTATGAAGTCTGGGAGCGCAGGGTAGAGAGCGAGATATCGAGAGAACGAGAGGTGCGGGAAAATTTCTCGAGCAGGGTCGACAGTCCCGGTAATGAGATCGAGCACACGCAACTGACGTAGAAATGAATATGAAGTGCGAGCCAAGACGAATAACTTCCCACCAACACATTCAATCCGCTCTTTCAATGGTTCTTCGTGGCTCTAATACGACGCAATAAATATCATTTAATTCACGTACGATGCGCATTTTGTAGCCGCGAATTTCCCCGAGCAATTTTCATTAATAAATATGCGTAATAAATTTCAGCGCATGCGGGAACAAATTTGTTTTAAAAAAAAAATGGAGATTAAAATGAGCGCGAATTATGCATATGTAATATGCGGTCCGCAATTCATCTCGCGTTTCTGCTTACGGGGGTTACATTCGGCGTGGCTCGTTCTTGCGTGAAACGCAAAATCCATCACCGACGCGCGTGCATTCTGCGCTTCGCTTTATTCGCATTAACTCGCGCCACGATTATCGGAGTCAAATCTTCCGTGACATTTTCGGGAGCTCGTATACACAAACGGGCGACATACATAACGAAACTAGCCATGCGAAATCGATTTATTACGTACTCGATGGTATCGGGTAAATACAAACGATGCGCGCAAGATGAATCGTTTTGTCCGTTAAGAGGCGTTTCGAGTTTTGACGAACCGGGAAAAGGATGGTTTATATAGTCGCGCGATATATTATCACCCAATTGGATATTCAAGACGCGATTTCGCGAGAAGGGCGCGATGTTCTCGGGGTTGGCCGTGGCAGAGGTAAAAGATTTTCCAGCGAAAATCCACGGGATATGCAAATATATCGGTCTGCGGCTTTATTTGCATATACGCAGAAGCGACCGGCTGGTGCGAGGTTGACGCACGCGAACCTCGTGCCCGATGTGCTCGCGCGTCAATGGATATCCGTTTGGGTCAGCAATCATGGGAACATCCAAGGTTTATCGCGCGCGAGCGCGAACGCTGTAATATTGCGCGAGGCTGGCCCGAAATTCGCTGCGGACATCGACGATTTTCCGATAAGGACAGAATATCGCATCCGCGTGTGTTTTGCGGCTTTGCCGCGTTATTTCGCTCATTTGTTTTTCAATCGCGGTTGATACGTTCGGTGAAAAAAAAAAATCTATTAAGCCAGAAATTTCGTCGAAATATCGCGATTTTTAACGCAGAGGGAAATTTCGCGAGGTTAAATGTAAACACGGAGTTTGGCTATATTACGAGGCTGTACTACTAGTGTATAATTGCTCGCTCCGGAGCTCTTCTCCGGTCCGATTAAATGGATGTAAAAGTGTATGCAAATACGGTAGGTTAACTGGATCGGATCTCACGAGCTCCAGACATAGCGAAGTGGATGCCTCCGAAGCGTATATATCCGCGGCAAAAGGAAGCTACCGAGATTGTAAGATCCTGAGATCGTATTCGTGTAATTACCCATTCGTTATGCAGCTATAATCTGCGTTTCCAAACTTCAACATCATCATTTCCTTTTGCTCAATGTTTCACGAGATTTAATTCGGAGAGCGAGAGGTACAACCCTTTGACGGGATTGAACTCACGAGGAAATTAATTTCGTCGGAGCGCGTTTCTTCTGGAACATCGAGTCGAGGAGCGATAGTTTCGTTTCGCAGATGGCACGACGCGCCTCTCGCACTAGTCGAGAGCTCGTGGACCGAGCGAGCGACGAAGGCAATTGCGGATATTAAATTGGCGCACAATACCAACTGCGTTGCGCGGTAAATTATGGCTTACTGTAAGCCCTGCGTTAATCCGCCGTTAAGCCACCTGGGCTACTCGCCGAGATTCCGAGTGAAATTATACCAAATCGCAGGTCAACTACGGGTCTGCAGAGCCCCTTCTTCCCCGCTCTACGGCCCTGATCCGTTAATTCCGGTTGATCGAACACCCGCAATTTCGAGTTACATCGCGAATAACCGAGGCGGCGAAATAATTACCGATTACACGCGCCCGCACGCCCGCTCGCCGTCAGAGAATTGCGCGATGCCTAGCCGAAATTAAGGGCCACCCGTTCCCGCAATCGACCCCAGCCTCGCTGGATTTACTAGATTAGAGGCCAATCCACGCGAAAAAATATGTATTGACTTCCGATTCGCTCATCCCCATGTTGATCGAGCGGTAATTACGGCTGACCATGCGTACAGTTTACTACTTAAATCCTTGGAAATTTCGTTCCTGGAGCCCGGGAACGCATCACCGCTCCGGTATTAATTATCCGAACTGGTCGAAGTGGACTCCTGATGCCGAGTCCGTGTAATACAGTTTACGATCGTTATGCTGACGGCGGTCGTAATCGTCTCGAAGGGCTCACCGTATTTCGCGTAATAGAATTCGGCAATCGAATGACGCCGGGTGCTGCACAGTGACGGCGTCGAAACCACTCCCGACGGCACTTAAACGGGTAACGATGAGGTCATCGGCGAGCGTCGACAATTTCCTAGGCGCATCGAGTGGGAGGAAGACCGACAGGGAGCGAGCGAGAGAGAGAGAGAGAGAGAGATGTACGCAGGAAGATCGACTATCGGGATCGATATATCGCATCGGCGTCGTAATTAAGCGCGAGTCTCCACACACAACGCGCGTTCTACATAGAGCTATATATGTATACGTTCCCGTAAGCCCGGGCCCTAGTAGGTTAGTAGTGGCACGCGAATTATACATATAGGCCGGCCCGGATTGCGTTCTCTACATACACAGATATCGAGTATCCGTGCGCGAATATACCCCGCGTCTCCGAACGTCATACGTGCGCGTAATTCCTGCGCGATAGCCCGTTACGTGAAATTAAATTTCTACACGCGATATACACGTTCCAAGACATAACCGGCTGGACAGTCAATTTCACGAGCGATTTCCTTTCGAAGCTGACGCGCTTGTTACTTTCTTAATTTTTTCCCCCCACTCCGATATCGGATTCGCGATGCACGAAACGCGTTATTACGCATTAAAACATTTCAAGCTCCGCGAGACGGTCGAGAACTTTTATGGAGTTTCTTTCGAAACGATTCCAACTCGCCCAAGTAGTTGAAATGGAATTTAAATAACTTCGTAAAAATACTCCCGGTCTCTCGTGAATTATAAAATAAAAAAAAAGAGAAAGAGAAGTAGAGATAGGAAGGGGGTGAGGGAGGGAGGGAGGGATAGAGGGATAGGAAAATTTTTTTAACAACGCGAACAAAAGCGCAGTACAGACTCGCTTCCCTCGGTTGAAATAACAATTTTCGTGGATCCGGCGAATTTCGCGCATTATATGCCCTTCCTTTTTTACTCGCGCTCCGTGAAGCGTTAACCGCGCCGTCATACTTGAGGTGCCTCGCCTCTATCCGCTTTTTTGCCTCTCATTTTTATATCTCGCCTTTTTTGCGCGCACTGACTGCGTTCATATCTCAAGTAGGCAAAATTGGATTTTTCGGTGCGCGTTCGCGTGGGGTAACGAAAAACTCGGATAAATCGAATCCCGTGCGCGCTTCTATGTATACGGGCCCTGTTTTATGGGTCATTCGCGACAGAAACGAGCCAACCATACGGGCGATCGACGCGTTATTTACGGTATCGGCTTGATCCCCTTTTTTTCTATTTTATCCATCAGGACGAATAGAGCCGGCTGGGGAACGTAATTCGCGTTGCGACGTTCAAACGATGCCGGCACTCGCGAATTCTGTTCACGGTGAAATACCGTGAAATGAAGCCATTACACACACGTCGCTCGTGCATCTCGTACCTCACCTTCTCGACGCGGTCGTTTCTCAAATTAACACATCGTGAATCAGTTCTACGGTACATCTGGATGTGATGAAGAAACCAGAGTATGTAGATAGTATAAACGATGCGGCGATTTATTCGATATTTCAAGCCGATCGCGAGAAAAAACGGCTAACGAAGCACACGTTCGCGCGTTTCTTGCAGCGCGAGTTGAAAATTCAGCCGTCCTCGATCGCTGCAATGCATATTCGGACATTACCGGGCGAACGCAAATGTGTTTTGCGTTATCCGCTCGTCGATTTTCAGCACTTGCCACCCGGACCGGCCGCGCGCGCATTTACAAGAACCCGCGAAATTCCAGGCGTACGTGGATATTAAACTATCGTGAATGCAGACAAACTGCACACGATAGTTTAAACAGTTCGTTGTCAGAGAGAGAGAGAGAGAGAGAGAGAGAGAGAGAGAGAGAGAGAGCCGTGGCCGTAAATTACACGCGAATTCGCTTTAGTCGCAACTGAGCCGGGTGAAACATTGTTTTGGGTATTGGATAGCCCACTTTCAGCTTTCGCCGCTTAGCTCTCCCTCTTCCTTTCTCTATCTATCTCTACATATATGTATATATATATCCTCAATTAAGTACAATAGATCAAACGGCAAATGGTAATGCAAATTATCGTACGAGTTTAAAACAATTACCAGAGGGGTATTGTTTCCTCGCGTCCTGTGGCAATTACGTGCATTTATCGGTAAACAGACACTCCAAGATCAGCAATTAACCAATGCGGGATCATTATCGATGATCGATCTGTCGCGATATTGACGACCCCGACGTCGATGAATCAACGCCTCGAGACAGTATAGAAATGCCCAGAGTTACATTTACCGTACGTTCAATCCGTCAATCCATTAGCCGAGGTGCAATTAATATCATGGACCATTAAACGGGGACTGGTTGTCGCGGATCCGATCGAAAATCGATTCTCATCAATGGTCAAAATTCTTGACTTCTCCGGACGAAATTTTCATACGTGCAAATTTGCGTAAATCGGATTAAGCTTGTGGGCCATGTGATCGTATACTGAAAAAATGCGATAAAATGCATTTACGTCATCGAAAGCGGTGAACGAAACGCTACGATATCGCGTACCCACCCACACACATCCCGCTGCTCTCATCGCTGAACGGGTATTACCCGGCAAGCACCTTACCTACCTATACGTATATAAAATACCGCGAACGTACGGTGGAAAATACAGATCTTCGGCATGCGAAGGAGCCGTGGCGAAGGCACGTCGTAGACGGAAATCGACAGCTCGCGATTATCTTACATACCGTTCCAGGTTCGTTGCAACAGCCCTCCCCTCTTCGCTTTCTCTCTCCCCACCCTCCAATTCCTCGCTCTTTTCCTTACCGTACGGAATTTTCCAATAGTTTTCAACGCCATCAAATTCTTACTCTCCTCCTCCTCCTTTCCCCCTCTTTCTTTCAATCGCTATCGCACGCATCCGCGATTACGCAAGAAGTTGCGGAGAGTTGGAAACGAACGTCGAAATATCTCGCGGTTCCGCGAGAGGATGCGCCACGGCGAAACGAAAAATTTGGAATTGAATATTTTAGTTGGCCTCTCGTCGGGATCCGAATTTTAGCGGAAAATTACGGATAAATTCGGAACGAGATAGGGAATTTTACTATCGTCGCGACTCCTCGTTCCGAGAGGAAAATGCACGCACGGCGATATGAATTTCTAGCGTAATCTGATTCCGCTAGTATCGAAGTCTCTCGCTCTCGGCGCGCCACGACGTGGCGAGTTTCGCGGAAGGCGCAAAACCGGATATTCTCTCGGCACGGGGAAATATATTCCTGACGAGTCGTACACGCCTGAAACAATATATCCGGTTAAGTCGGACGAGAGTGGGATAGCGGAAATGCCAGAAAAGCGAACTGAGATGCGTACCGGCGTATAACTTTATATGACTTCTTGGAGGGGGTAATGAACGAGCTAAGCACTATAAAGTTTGAGCGTGGTAACGATGCTTAGAGTTGGTATGTGCGGCGCAATGCGCGAAGGTAAGGGATATACCTGCCGCTTTAGAGGGCCGTGTCGAGACTCGCGAGTCGTGAGGGGCAGAAGGGGAGTCCGTGTTCCTCAAGTGGGAAAACTTCCGACGATAAAAGCCGCGCCAGGAAAATGCCGATTCCCTGTTTTTCGCGGCTTATTGTAAGCACCGAACAGCCTCCTCGAAGCGAGACAAAAGGAGACTCGCGATTCGAGTTTTCACTAGTCCTCGTGAGAGAAACTCTACGAAAATTTTTTAGCCCGGAGAGTGGAAATGAAAATTTTTTAACTCCCGTACGCGGTTATGTTTACCGACTGATAAAGCCTCGCTATTACGATAAAAGCTCCCGGAGTTGTCGGAGAGTAGGAGATTCTTCAACTAGCGAGGAACATCCCTCTTACCGCGATAGTTTTATGAAATTCTTCAATCTCGTCGGATTAAAGTTTAATAAGTTCCTTGACCAACGTCGCGATAGAGGGAAGGTGCAATCTCGTAGATGCGGCATATAGATGTGTATCCGGTCTTTGAGAGTATTACCGTTATCCGGCTCGAGACTCGGTTGACGCTCGGTGACAAGCCAGACGTACAATTGCAATCAGGTTCGACCAAACTGGGACAAATCGTGTTGAAACTCGACGTGGAATTCCGTGCCGCGCGACCCCACCGCTCTACCGAGTAGTCCACACGCGCAAATTGTGCTGATAAATCGAATCGAGTCGAAAACGTTTTTGTGCCGTCCACCGAGCGCGTCGCCAATGAAATACCATATTTTTCATCGACAAATTTTCCACGACTCGTATCATATCAATATAAAGGGCCGTACGAAATCTATATGGAGTTACATTTCGCAAGAGAAGAGAAAAATCGATTTTTTTAACAGATAACGTAATAAAGAGAGATAAAAAAATAAATATGAAAATGTTATTTCTCGTATAATTTCATTTGAATTAAAATCGGAGTATCGTAAAAGCAATATTTTCCGCGGCAGAAGCGACGCAAAAAAATACGTTTGCTGAATACGTTCAGTCGATATAGCGCGTTTCGATACGGTATCGTTGTTTATACGGCTGTTCATAGGTGAATGCGCCGGCGCTGGTATGCCGCCTACGTCGTCGACGCGGCAAAAAAGTTTTCGCTGGCGCGTGAATGGCGCCATAAAAGAGTGCGCGGTACCACTCGACGAGTCGGGGTATTAAAGTTGACGAAAGAGAGAAGTTCCCTCGAGCTGGAATTGCGACGTCGGTCGTTATGATCCGACCGCGAGAAGATTCATGAGCAATCCTTTCGACGCGTCTACGTCGACCGGCGCGGGATCGGGTCGAAAAGCGAAAGAGCGGGATCAAATTCGAGGAACGAGGAGGAGCGAATAAATGAGTATACAGTTCGGAGATGTCTGGTAATGAAATTTTCTCTTTTCGATCGTTCCTCCAACGTTATCCGCCACATCACGAGCCACGAGATAAAAGTTACGAGAACACGTATGACTAAAATTATGGAAATATTTATGCAATTTCGTAACTATGTTGCAACAGAGAAGAGCTTAGGGAAACGGGCACATCTTCGTACCAATTTGGAAAATGTCGCTCGCACAAATATTTGCTGTTTCTCGCAACTTTTTTCGAAACAGAGAAATTGGCTTGGCGGGTAGTTGTAATGGATGAACACAGCAAAAAAGAAAAGAATTTATCTCTTTGCATAAGTAGAAAAACGAAAAAGGTCTCTGTGGAAACAGGCTAACAGAACTCAACAGATGCTAATAACACGAAATCGATTCGTTTGATAATCTAACGAAAGTTAAACACCGATACGTTATAACGTCTGTCGACATCGTCGAGCGTTTCCTTTTTCTATCTCTCGCAGCGTCTCGCATAAAATTTCGCAACGATCTCGCTCGCGATCACCGCTGGCTAACGGAATGCGAGCGCGGAACGGGTTGAATATAGAGAATAGAAGGGGCTGTATTCGCGGTATGGAAAAATCCGTTGGCGATGCAAATTTTTGCGGCGGAGAAATCCCGCGAAAGGTTAACAAAAGGAGAGAGGACAGAGAGGAAGGGAGAGAGAGAGAGAGAGAGAGAGAGAGAGAGAGAGAGAGAGAGTAAGAAATATACGGTGAGAAGGCGAAACGGAGCCAGAGTCGAAAAAGTCTCTCTCGCTACCTCTCTCGCATACCGTTCTCGTTTCGCGTTCCACCCTACGGCCCGATCCTTGTTCATCCCGACAAAGCGCGAGAGCGCGCTACCTACCGCGCACGACGACATTGATTTATGCGAAAGCGTTGAGGAAATTCCGTGTCGCTTCTCGCGCGGCCTTACCAACCTGTGCTCTCGTCGACATTTGCATCGGAAAATTGCGGATTAGCGATGCGACGCGGGATTGCGCGACGACCATTTCTCCCTCCGCTATCCGCGCGTTCTCACCCCTCGCTAAATCGTCCAACATCCCACACACCGCACCCGAACGAAATTGATGGCGCACCATAGGCGCCTATTGTCTCAACGACGGCTCGTTCCGCCGAAACTTCGCCGGTACCTTTTTTTTCTCGCCCTCGACCGGTTAAGCCCCGAAAAAAAGCCAAACTCGCGCGATTTATCGCACACGCGACGCGCTCGACGGAGAATTCTTCGCGCTATAGGCGTTTGATGCGGAATATCGAGGCTTCGGGGATGATTAGCGACTGGGGTTGGAATTCGCGTAATTGTCGAAACTGCGGCGGCGCAAAACGGCACGAGCACTCCTACATCGGAATGATATTGCGAATTACGCGTACGAATGGTGAGACAATTGAATTGCATACAAAGAGCCAAGAGGAGAGAGGAATTTGGCAATATTATCCAGCGGACTGACGCGTGGGGGAGAGAGAGATGGCTAGATTTTGCTAGGCAATTACTTATTCGAGAATTAAATACCGAATGAATTAAGCGTTGGCCATTCGTATCGCTTTACCGCTGGCGTTTATTAATCCTGCGTTGACTGCGGGGACGTAGCATTGTGCGCTACGCGAGAGGTGGCCGCTCCGTTAAGGAATCTTATTGCTAAACTTTAGCCGCTCTCTGCTAACAATCCGATTAGCGTTTCTCTCTCCCCTTTCTCTTCCGCGCCGGCTCGCGTGCTCCTCGTCGCTCCCTCCCCAAACTGTTGCAGTTGTAATTTATTATTCTCCTTACGACAAGAGAGAAGGATGCCAGCGGAGAGAGAGATGGCGCACATCGACCGCGACGAAACTTTCTTTCACCGCTAGGCGCGCGAGGACAAGAGCCACTAGCGCCAGTGTGCACCAGTGCGCTCGATCTCGCGGAAACTCCCTGGATGCTACGGTGATACACTTCGAGCTCTCGAGTAATTAATCATCCTTCCGCTTCTACGATATCCGGCTACTTTTGTGTCTCTTGCTGCGAGCAAATTCCTTCGCGTAATGAAATGAGGATAATTAGAACCGTCTCTCGAGGATCGATTCACGAGAATGAAGGCAAATACGGTCAAGACGAACGATAAGAACCAAGTCAAATTGAATTTTCAATCAGGGAAAGAAAAGAATTGGTTTCTTGCGCCGCGGTCTGTAATATTTGTCGAGCGAAACCTCGGATGATTCCGCTTCATCCCGACGAGGAAAAAAGTCCTTTTTCGAGAGTAAATTTCACAATTTCTATGATTGCATCGATGCACATTGTGCACATCGTTCATGCGACTTCATGTATAATTCACATTCGGTCAGAAAAAAAAAACAGTTTCTCCATATTTTTCCATATATCGATTCAAATATTCTCCTGAATGCCTCAATACCGCGAGCCTTTCCTATAGACGAGCATGGTTCACGAAATTCGTATATCTTGGGCCAATATCGGAGATGCAATTTTATTTATGTGAAAAAAAAAATCGGTACATAATCTCGTGCCCCGATACCTTCATACTCGTAAAATCATAACCTCGTATATTCGCTATATTTGTAGTTTCGCGCAATATATTTCAAAATTTTATCAGAGAAAAAAGTTGAAATGATTTCATTGAAGAGTTGGCAACGTTATGCTTTACTACGCACGAGCGCAGTGGATGTTCCATTCGTTTCTCAAACAAATAATCTTCAGAAGCCGGTGCAAAAGTTTCCCAAGTCGAATTCAAGCGTTTATCCAGTCAGAAAAGTTCGTGACACTCCTCCGCTAAGTTTCTAATCTTTGGACAGACTCTTCGATAGCTCCGACTGAATATCTTTAAAGCCGAGCATCTGTCGTCATGGCTGAAGTGTCGTTACATGAATATTTTGTCGGGTTCTGGCAACTCTTGTCGAATCAATAGAGACTTTGACTCTTGTCGAACAGTTTTCGTTTATTTATGGAATCCAACCAACCGAAAATAAAAATCCGATACGTCCGTCTAATCTCGTGCCCTTATCACTTTTGTCGAGTTTCATCTTCTCGATACTAAATACAGTCATTACGACTTGTGGAGGGAAATTACACGATTATTATCGGCACTTGTATCACAGTCGACGAGAACAGAACATCGGAGGAAACATTAAACGGATGTTTGGACTCTGCAGAAAGCGATACGTTAGGTAGATACGTATTTCCCTCCGTGGCCAAGTTCTTCGGGAAGAGAAGAACTCGAACCGAATAGTTAACATAGAATTAAACACATACGTATTATAGACTGTTAAGTGAGTTATTTCTTGTTATCGGAAAATCGCGTAAACAGGTAAATATGCATGAATTTCTCCTGTGTTTTTTCTTATCGATCGATCGAAAATCAAATTTGCCTCGTCTGCAAAATTTCCAACACAGGACACCCCAAGTTTCGTTTAATTTCCGCAGTACCCTTTTTGTACTTATCCTCCTTCATCCAACGCTTTCGAGCGCGTTCGCTTTCAGCTGCAAGACACGTTCTGCTATAAAATCGCGGGATTGAAAAACGAGCACCGTGCGCGCGCAAAGATACCGGAAAGCGTACCAAGCGGTACGAGTCTCGACTCTTGCCAGGGCATTTTGCTTTTTATCTTGCGTAAAAATTTTTTGAACCCCGTATCGCATCGGTTGTATATGTTGTTCCGTATCTTTTAGCGTGAACTAAGTATCCGTTAAATTGATGAGATCTCTACGTATATACCGAAAACGGTGAGTGAATTTTAAGAAAATACAGAGAAGAGAAAAAGTCACGATTAGATCGAGTTACGGTTCTTCCGTTGACTTAATTGAAACAACAACGTACGTTTTGACAGTGGCAAACACAAGTAATTATAAAGACACGAGTTGTAATTATCATGAAACTAAGGACCTTTGCGTCGTTTCTCTACCTCAAAAGGTGTGTAATTATATATGAAAAGGCAGGACGATGTCCAAAGGTCCTAGTTAATTCCCCCCGGTGCGTCTGACTTCGTTGCATCGGTATGACTTATATACGTACACACAGGTAAAAGGGATGGCAACGCTGGATTGGTATAGAGAGCAGTTTGTATACGGAAATTAATTCGAGTGCTCGGTCTGACTGGGGTACTTGCGCCGAAAACTGTCACGTACGTTATAGTAATACAGCGGGCAATACGCGAACCGGTTGTGGCTTCTTGTCACAATTTCCACCGTCCGTCTCGTCTTGGTTCTTATATACGAGCGCCCCGCCGGAATCGGAAATTTCCAACTCTCTCGCATAAATTTATACGAATTACACGCATTGCTCCTCTCGATACCCCATTCGATCGATTTTCATTTGAATTCCACCCTCGCTCAATGCCCAGTTGATTAAAATCTGTTTTTACAACATTTACATGGAAAAGAAATACGATGCATCGTAATTCAGAATTGAAAAGTGTCAGTCGCGGTCCGATAAACGAATGATCACCTTGATGGTGAAAATTTTGAATGTTTGAAATGTTTATCTCGAATTCGACGCCCGCGTACATATATTTATACACGTGTTTCGCGGTCAGAGTTCGATAGACTAACATTATGCATTTTCCATTTCGAATTACATGGAATATTTAATATATCGCTGTCGACATCGGTTTTGCTCGCAGTAGTGTCAATAATTTAACTCGCGGTTCATTCAACGAAAGTTTGCACCGTCTTCCGCGCCGTTCCCGGGAAACGAAAAACGTTTTCCCATCGCGAGAAAGGGATTGCATTATTCATAGAACGATGGTTACGTGCGAGAAAGTGTCCCACGCGCGAATACGTAATTGAAAAGCCTCATGAAAACAAATCGTTACGTTCGAACGGCTCGAAAATATTCCCCCATCCCTGCCGGGTGCGTCGCGTACCGTTATTTTCCTATATAACCGGCCCCATACGCGAGGGTTGTTTGAATGGCCGCTAATGAGAGCTACCGCGCGCCACCTGCCTGCCGTGTAATTACTCACGGGATTGGTCGAACGGGTCACACCCGTTTAAAGTGACTGGTAACCGCAGATCGACGAGTTATTAATACAGAGACGACCCGATATAATCGCGGTGTATAAACATCGCGTCAAGAGAACATATTTTATCGCTCTTCTCGCGTCTCCGCAAACTCGCGCCACCCAACTCGGCGTTGCAATTTTCGTCGTGAAACATCGCACTTTATTTATTTTCCAAAGTCGTTTCGAGCCATTAGCCCCCGTAAGTGGATTTTTGATAGCCTCGGAGCGCTCCTACGCTATTTGGATCATTGCTTCCTGTTTCGAATAACAATTCTGGTTGCGTCCTATTGTTTGCGTTGCTATTGGATTTCTATCCTCGTTCAACACGTGGATTAAGTAAAGTATATACGAGCGAGGCGAGAGAAAAAAAGCTCCGACTTTTATAAACGAATCGCGATATTTAAGGAAAACGATTTCGTATACTATCGCCTTCGTGTCCCAGTTCTCGAAAACGAGATTTCACGGCGTATAGCGCGGTAGGAATTTTCGCGCGAAAATCTTGGCTGTATTACCCGAGAATCGTCGTTCGAATATACGTGTTCGAGATTCGTGATGAAAAGAAACCCTCTCGTAGCGAAAACGACGGATGCGTTATCAAATCGTTTACGTAAGATCGCACATCGGATTATTCCCTGCATGCCCCTGGTATCGTCATTGCGTCACGATCGTTCGCCTTCTCTACCTTCGTTACGTAAGCGGGAAACCCACACGAAAAGAATGGTACGTATTCCGTGGCAGCCAGCATTAACGACCTCACCCTTCCCAGAGGGTGAATCGGACAAATGTTCCCTTTTATTCGGAAAGTTGAAATACAAAACCGAATATTTCGATAAGTAATCTGTATTAAATAATAATCAGTCATTAACTTTGATCAACAACGGGTACCAACACATAAATATCTTTGGCAAATATATTTTATGTTCACCGAAATTAATAATTTATTGTAATCTATGACGGAGTAAATCAACTTGACATTATTTAGTGCAGTGTGCAAATCATTAATAAATCAGATTCACAGTGGCGTGAATAACTTTCATAATCAATTTTTCCCACTAAAATCGAAAAATAAAGCGAGTGTCGGGCACATTACCGACTAGAGCACGTTTGCCTGATTTGCCTTACATTCGCATCGAGAACTATCGTTCATTCTGAGGCAGCATCGCTCGAGCAAATATCGTCCCTTTGCCACTCGCGATTCCAGTCGCAAGTAAGGCGATTACAATTTTACGAGAGATATCATCCGATCGAGCAACTTTATATAAGTAGAATTGAACTAACCTTACCGTTGTATTAACGAGAAGCGTACGCTTAGTCATTTACGGTAAGGGAAAACTTTGCCGCGGTTATGTAGTTGGACTACTCCGCTATCTCTCGCTCTCTTTCTTCGTGTATATGACGAGGGGAAGCCTCGAACGTTACCCGACGAAATTAGAAACGTCGGGCTCGAGACGCGCGGGGGTTATATCGCAAAATCACAAAATTGCTATACGTAGACACACCCGAGACCGAGCGTCTTTACCCTTCGTCGCGATTTTCGTGAATTGGATTAGCGAAAGTGAAACAAATAACCTCGACGTGGCGATTTTTCAACGTCAGAGGCGGTTTTAAACTTCGCCATGACGAAGACAAACAAGCGAGCGTATGCTACGTATAAAGTATACATCGTATACGAATGAGTATGCAAATTTTCGTGCTAACGTTGCGATTTATTCTCAATTACTCGATAAGAATACCCGTATGGTGCACGGCGCAAAGAATTCACCTGCGCAGCGCCCGAATCGAGGACTCGTAACACTTTCCGGTCATGTATCAGCGTTAGGAAACTTGGAGACAAGACAAACCGTACCGGTTCCACCTCCCGTCACGTATATAAACCGGGCCGAGCCGAAGATGTCGCAGGATAAACAAAGGATCAAGCTCCAAATCTGAGCCAGCGTTCCTGGCTTCCTCTTCTTTTTTTTTTATTATCCAGGTTCTCTCGGGTAGCGCAAAAATACAGGAGAGAGGGAATCGAGGAGCGCCTTCCTATTCTTTCTATTTGTCGTGGGAAGTTCATCGCCCGGGGGTCGAAGGACGATCTAGCGCAGAAGTTTATATATATATATGTATACACACACGTATACACATAGTATATACTGTAGTATATAAACTTTCTTCTATTCAACTCGCCTCGCTGACCTACAAAGCTCTCTATCGATGTTTTAACTGCGTCTCGGGGTATAACCGATGTCTCATTACGCGTCTCGAGGACCCATTTGGAATTTACGAGCGCGAATAATGCGACGGGAGGATTTTACGGTAGAGTTATGCCCAATTTGGTACGAAAGGGTTCGATAGAGTAAAATATAATATCCTACTAAACTCGCGAGTTATAATATTCAAATGGAATTCGAGTTATTAATTGCGTTGTTTGTTCTTCTCCAAAATTTGCAAACACTGGTCTTCCCGAAAATTCCAGCTAATTGGAAATAAGAGTAATTCGATGAGAACGGTTTGTAATAACGACATTTGATTAGGGGAAGGAGGGGCAAAACCGTATAGAGAGCTTTTTAAAGCTGAATTTCGATCGGCATCTACCGGAATCTTATGAAAGCCATCATTCAGTTGTGTGCATGTTATTTCCAAGCAATAGTGTGATGCCGATCATTTGTTTTTAAGAAACACGAGGTGCACTTTGTTCACGGAAGTTCTTACAAATTTGTTGAATGTTCAGTGCAAGTAAATTGTAGTTAAAATTATTCAAATAATTAATTTCCATAGTGCGATATAGTCTTCTGCAACAGTACCTCTAGTTTGCATATTTTATTAATTTTTTGTGTCAGTTAGATTTCAAGTTATACGTCTTGATGGTAATACTTGACTTGGGGGCAAAATCGGTGGGGCAGAACCGTATTACTTTAACCGTTGTGTTTTAAATCGTAAACATGAATTGAATGTAAAATCGAATATTTGCGGAAAAAAGGTCCCTGATTCAGCAAACACCGTGAAAAGAGTCTCTATCCCACGTACGAGCAAGAATAAAAAAGCCAGTTACGTCGAAGATAAGCTCGAAGACGAAAATGACGATTGAAATAATTTATTGCGACTTTGTATAAGCCTGAGTTAATTATCTTTATCTTAAATGACGAGAAAAAAATTATTTTACTTTGTTCAATTCATTTTTTTAATGCATTCTACTCTCTATATGGTTCTGCCCCGTGTCGGGACAGAACCGTATAAAAGCACTTTTTTTACGATATTAAAAATTGATCTATTCGAGTTTCACATTTTCTCAATTTCTTACGTATTATACCTTAATGATTAACTAAACTAACACCCAGTGCAATAAAATGTGAAAAAGAAAATGTTTTTTAATGAAAAAAATTGATTTAAACATTAGGTATACGGTTTTGCCCCCCCCCCCCTTCCCCTACCAATTAACGGGACGTAACGTGAGGTCGATAGAGTAAAATAATTAACGAGCTATCGTTAAACGATCCAATGAGGAACGAACGATAGTGCAATGGAAATATTTATAGACGCGATAGATATAAAACGTGGGTGACTCGAGTCAATTAAAGTGGCTTATCAATGAAGCGCCCAAAAGCAGATTAATTTTTGAATTGGCGACTCGCCAGTGCGCGAGTCATCCAATAATAATACACAAGCGCTCTATGGCACTTGGAACGGGCGACTTCGGCCATTGTCTCCGGCATCCGTGTATCGCCTCGTCGCACAAAGACAAACCGCGCACGAGCGGGACGGGCCTCTCACGTCAGCCAATGCGATTATTAATGCGTTCCGAATTACAAGCCTCTTTCCCTCCACCCCGATTCCTGCTCACGGCGTACCGCAAATTGTAATTCACTCGCGTTGAAATCGCGGTTACAGCCCTCCGCGATCGTTTATCGACCGTCTGTTATCGGAGAGTAACGCAACATGAACCCTCTACCCCCTCGCCTCTTCCGCAAGAGCAAGAGAGACGCGGACCAAGTCAACGAACGCAGAAACTCCAACAATTCCTAATTCGTATATGCGCCGAGTCGAAAATAAGGGGCAGGAAACGTTCTACGGCTCGAATTTGCAATGCGGCTAACGCGGTTTGTTTTCCGCGAGAACGCGAACAACGTGTGCGAACTTTCGGAATAGTTACTGCGAGCAGTTGTGCACACGAGGATGGAAATACCGAGCGGAGCGATACAGAAAGGGACGAGGATTAAACGATAAAATTCGCGTTTTGCGCGCGACCGAGCGCGAGCTCTGCGGTAAATACGAGATGTTGGGGGTTCCCGATGCCGAATAAATTTGCAGTGGCTGTGCAAAGTGGCCATACAGAGAGACCGCGGAAGATGCATGTTTCCGATCACGCGACGCAAACACGAAATCGACTGTTTACCAGTTTGTACCAGGGGAAATTAAATAGGTACATGACAACTGTAATTTTCGAAAAGGTCTCTCGGTTAATCCGTTACAAGTATAGTAATTCCATAAAGGCTCAAGCGCAATATTTCAATATTTATTTTACTCTTTCGTATTATATGTAAATATACGTTGAAAAATTTATCTTTGATAATAAGAATAATGGAATCAGAATATTGGAATCAAATATCACAAAAATTAAAATTGAGCTGTAAAGAGGATTTCCAATGAAAAGATTTGCGCAATTTAAGATACAAAAATATGAATGCAAATGTTTCGTTCTGTTGACTGTTGGTGTTAATAATGTTGGAAAATTGTGGAATTTAATTCAAAATATTGAATGGAGGAGTGAATGTACTCAATAAATATACCATTTTGTCAAAATACGAGCGGCAAATAAAAATACAAATCAAGAGCAGCCTGGAGGGTTAGGTATTTACCTCGAAAATTCGAACTCGTAGAACCAATATTTCAGTGCGCGCACGGCGCTCTCGCAACTGCTCACCGACTTGAAAAATTTATTTCAAGATTTTTCATTTCTAAGGCCCCCCTATGTTACGAAAGGATGAAATATTGCTCCTTGGCCGTATAGATTAGAAATACGATAAAAAAAGAAACCGCTGCAACACGCCCGCACCAGAGAAAAATAACTTTTCGTTAAGAACTCTGTTAATTATATCGCTGTTATCGAATAAGAGCTCATTTTTGAAATAGACAAAAGGCTGTTAGTTTAGCCAACTCACCTCGTTTGGAGGCATGAAAGCTGTCCTGCGGTTTTATCTGCTCAATCTGCGCACTGAGCCGCGACTTGGGCAGGATGTCCCTGTTGGCGTTGATCTTTTCCACTGCATAACGAAAGGCCACCTCCTGCTTGTCGTCTGACGGATGAAACAGCCCACCTGGGAAATCACGCATACATATTAAAGCGCGCTTTGACGAGAAACGTGCGACTTTCTTATTATTTTTTTCGTTTCCCTTCGTTCTGCAGTTTTTTCTAACGAGCGCTTATTTTTCGCTCACATTTCTATTTTAATTTTCTCCTTCGCGAAACGTTCAAACAAGGTTTTCTTTAATTTAACCATATTTTCGATTGTAAATCCTTGCCGACTGTATAAGTTCTCCTTTAACGAGATATTAAAGACGTAATATTCGCCACCCGTGCAAGTTTGCACAATTTGCATGTGCAATTAAAAGGGCGTGTTTACTGTGAATGTTCCAGAAGCTATTCACGAAAAAACGTGATAATTTAACAAAATCACTGCTCTCTTAATAAGAGTGGGTGGCGGAGTACACAGCACTTATTCTGTGCCTTTAATAACACGCTAATAAATGAATTCTCTTCTCCAACCTCTTCCTATTCATATTTAAATCGCGGTCCCGTTTCTCTCCGTCTTCCCGATTTTTTGTACAGCCGTCTTATCTGTCATTCGAGATCGGTGCACGAAGGGGCAGAAACCTCAACAGATGACCCGTCGCGATTACGAACGAGGAAATATAAGTTTTAATTCACGGTAGAAAAATATTAATTTTCACAGTCGTAAATATTTATCTCGAGTTAGTCTCGAGATCAAAGAGATAAGTCACACGTCTCGAAGATTTTTTGCTCTCTCTCTCCTCTCTTATAGAAATTTCCCATCGAATAATGGACGTATAGAAGGGTAGAAGAGAACGGCAATTGGCGTCGTAAATTGACTTAAATCTCGTTCCTTGTCATAAAGTAACTGAGTGTGCAGCTGCGCCAGCTTGACTCCAACGATTTATGGAATTTGCCGACGATAGATTTACCGACACTCGTTAGCGGTTATCATCGATTAATTTCGTACGGCTTCCGCGCTCACGAGCCGTGTGTCGTACGATAACCGATGTTCCAATAATTGACGTAATAGCGCGAGAAAAAAGAGTTAAGGAGAACGTAAGTGAAGCACCGCGAGAGGAGCGGACGCAAATGAAAAGTCGCGGATGGAACGAGTTAGTAGAGCGACCAGGCGAATATATCTTAGATTTTGCAAGCTCCTCGGGGCCGGACGAGTGTATGAGAAAAAACGAGTGGAGAAACGACGGCTGATAAGCTCGAGATAGTTTTAGCTCTTTAACAAAAAAAGGGCTCGCGCTTTCTCACACTTGACTTCTCCCTCGGCCGAGGATTTTTTGGATTTTCGGAGCTTTGCCTAATATCCGCTTTAATCGCTCTCTTTCCTTCCTACATCTTTTCACCTGCACCATCCCCATTGGCACCGGGAGCGGAGAGGTGAAATTGGAATGGTCTGTGGAAACACTCAGACTCGAAACTCGGCTTCCACGTGAGATGCGCCAGGTAAATTGATTTTGAAATAACGCAAAAATTCTCCTTCGTGCATGCATAGATAGGTTTCACCTTTTTTTTTGACCGATTGAAAAACTTCCTGTCGGGTTTCGCGACGTCGTTCGTTGTGTATGTAAAGAAGCTTTCAGAATCATTTGACTCGTCAAATGGCAACGTACGTATTTATACCGCATCTCGCAAAATTCGTTGAATTTTTTTCCGTCTCATGAATTAAATGAAATTGTTTCAACGGGGAATTTTCCAGAATTGCTGTATGACGACGCAAGGGGACTTCAGGAATGTACCGTGAAATGAATATTTAAATTTTCTCGAGAGAAATGAAGACACGTCAAGGAGAGGTGGGTGAATAATTCGCGACATTGACATGCGGAATTTAAAAGTGTTAATTCATGAAAAGTCATTAAAAAGATGGAATTTCGCAAAATAAGCGTATGATTCGACTAAATTCATTTCGCTCGATGTTCGCTCAATCAAAGTGCGCATACATCAGCTCGATTTTGAACTTAATAAAGGCAGATTACCGCATTTCCTGTTATGAGGCTCCTAATTGGATTGGTATTCCATTACATGCTTGCGCACTAAAGGAATTCGGTATATCAAACAATCTGCTTAAATTTCAGACGCGCATCCCATTATAACCGCAGACTCCGCAAGCCTCTTGCTATTATTAACCATTCAACGTCCACGATTCCGGATATATCCCGTGATTTTCTTTTCGTGTTTTAATACCTCGTGAGATATTATGGGAGCGTAACGAATGAAATCTGACATCTCGAAAAATCGACCGCCAATAACGAACCTGAAGAGCATTTTACAGCGACTATACGGTGGGGTATAAATCGGAGCGCAATGAAGCGTCGTAAAATATGAGCGTCGTACTTAAACGGTAGCGACGAGGAGTGAGAGAGACGGAAAAGGCACGAGGGGCTGTAAAACGTCGCATGAGAGGCTCAATACGTCGTACGTTGAAATCGCTGTTCCCCCCGTCTCTCTCTCGCTCTCGACGCTCGCGCTAGAAATTAATAGAAGCTGAATATTCATCGATTGTTGATGAATTATTTCGAGTCGACCGAAACGAGACAGCGACGCGCGTCACAACGTCCCGATCCGATTTTTACCCCCTGCGACATTGCTGCCCGCTTCGACAGGACGAGAACTAAAAAAAAAAAAAAGATAAAATCGGTAGGAATTTCCGCACTGGTAATTTCGTATCGACTGTCGAGATTAATTCAACAACCCAACCCGGACCATTGGTGCGTCCAACCGAGCACAAATATAATCGAAAAAAAAATCCCGAACCCTCGCGCAATTCTCTATTTTCCGTGTGCCAAATGCGTTTTCCGAGTTTCCCTGTTGAGTTTTACTGCAAGTAGTTTTGGGAGATCGCGAGGGTATGGAAATATCAATACGTGCACGGTAAGACGGTTCTTTTTCGGAATTTCGAATTTCTTTTCGGGGAAGGAAAAATCAGCGAAAAGTACTTCCAATTAATAACGGAGCATGCACGCGATGTGTAACGTCGACAAAATTATAATACAAGCACAGGAGAATCTCTCTGGGCGATCGTAAACGAGTTTGCGAGAGATGATTTATCGCGCGAAACGTTGCCGCGAGAATCCCGATTGTCTCTCCGGCTCGACGATGCCTCACGAGGCCGTGATTAATCGCAATCGCGATCGAGCAATTATCCGATAAACGCGCGGACGTCTCGCGACTCCGCGGGAAATTATTTTCCCTCTCGAACCGGGTCAAATTCTCGCGTCGACGGGACTCGGGATTTATGCGGCAGTGAAAGTTTCCCCGAGACAGCCCGGTATGTTATCATCCCGGATCAAAGTTCTCGAAGAGGACGAAGTGATTTTTGATAAGAATTGATGTATTTTGCGAAAAACTGTCGATATTTTGGAGTTTCTATTTTTTCGAACATTTTATATCTCTCCGCTCTCCTCTCTAGAGAATTTCACGCTATGCTCTTCGAAATCGAACAAAACCGATGATACATAGCTCTCGGTGTATGTGCCGCTCCCGGTTCTTCTGATCGAACGACGCCGATGTAAATATTTATTCGTCGTCGACGCGCGTGTCCGTCGGAACGAGACATCGAGTTCCGATAAAAAATATAGCCGCGTATATAACGGGTGCGTACGCGCGCGAAACTGGCATGCGCGATGGAGCGAGATATAGAAAGAGGGAATAAAGTGGGTCGAGGGTTCTGCCAATGCTTCCATTCGATGTTGGCAAAGCAAATGAAGCTCGTTGGCAAAGTTCATTTCGAGTTTCGTTCGCGGGTGTACAAAGCGGCGGATACCAATGCTAGCTCTAGCAGAGCGTTTAAAATATATATATATACATCCACATATACATGTACACATAAAGCACGTATTAGTGTGTATACGCGTGTAGAACGCACTATTCCTGTAATTTCAAATTATGCCGAGGTCTTTACAATCGAATTACACGTTTAAAGTTCCCCTGAAAGGCACTAATCGCTTTTGTCTATGCGGCTTCCACGTATACATATGTATTCCCTCTTGCATTGTACTCGCAACGATCAACGATAATCATAATTCATCGAAACGTCCGTGAACGCCGGGATCGTACGAATCGCATCGAAAATCGAATTACGAAATTAACGCGCTATAGGAAATTTTCGAAAAATCGCCGAGCCAGCTGACACGTCCGAAAAAAAGATGGAGAGGCATGAAATATTCCTGCGAGCGTACAGGTATATATTATTCGAAGAATAACACATGCGAATGCGCTATGTGATCACGTATTTCCACTCCGTCACTGTCGATTCGAAAATCCGAGTGTCTCTGACCACGCACGGTGTTGCTATATAACCGCAGTTTTCCAAGAGTCACTCCTCTCCTGTGTGCATCGCAACGAGTGAGTCCGTGACCGAGCAGGCAATTTTCCACATACCCTACACCGAATCGGACGAAATAACGTGTAAGAGATTCGTCCATCTTTTTTCCGATCGAATTTAATAAAAACGAAATCCAGCCGTAAGCGGGAGATCGCGAAACGCGTCGAAAAATAGCTCGCTCGAGAGAAATAACGTTGAATGGAAAAACGTACGAAGGTAGAATGCAGACTCACCTATCCTAATGATATCAGGAAGTGCCGCTACTCGGGCAACGAGGAGCACCAACAGGAGCCACCTCGCGGCCATTTCCGCTTCCGTTCTGGCCCACCGTCTCTATCTCGGCCGCCGTAGCTGCTTTCACATTCACCTTTTGCCAGGTTGCGCGCCGTCCGACGCGACGGCTTCGAGATAACGGTGCTCACGTACTCCTGGAAAAAAAAAGCCGAGAGAAAGCCCCGCTTAGTTAAAATTCCGTAAAGCGCGCTCGCACATCGGCGAACTCGATAGATCGTATTTTTCGGGCGAGCCGATCGGGGTGAACGAGCCACCCATCGAACTATCGACGGCAATTACGAAGTAAGAGCATTTTGCGCCAAGCGCCTCTGGAAAAAGGAGCAGTTTGTTCGTACATTGGAGAAACGATGCGACGTGGAATGGCGGTCGCTAGCGGGAGGAGAGGGAGGGTGAGGTTCAACGAGGAAAAAGGAGACCAGGGGTAGTTTTATCAAAAGCGCTCGAGCGCGGTTCTCTCTCGCAATGGCGAAAACCGCGAGAGTTTCTCGTACTCGGCGCCACACGATGCCGTAACGCGACGGCAAATAAAAAGGAAACAGGAGAGCGCCGCGCGAGTGAGTTAGGCACAAAAAGGAACGAGACGAAGAAGAACATGCGCGCGAGTGCGCGTGTTCTCGTATGACGACGGAGGCTCCGCGTGTAGGCAACTGAAAGAATTTTTCATTAATTCGGGCAGGTGTAGGGGGAGAGCGATTCAAATGCCTCGGTCGACTAATGAATTCACGGGGGTTTCAGCACACCTATACGTACGTACACCCTTGCCATCCGCGAGCTCAATATGTGTGTCGAGTATGTATCCGCGGTTCTTGCGCTTTTTCACTTCTCTTCTTTTTCCTTTTTTATTCATCGAATTCGATGCGCCGCGAAACACGCGGCGCACACACACACACACGGGTTTTCCACGGTGGAACAAAAGTGCGCTCTTTTAATTAACAAATTCACGGAGACACGAAGCTCGAGCGTTATTGAATTTGAAATTCCACGACGGCAAAGTATTTCGTCCGTCCGCGAGTGGAACGTATTAATTCGTCAAACCGTAGCTCGACGTTAATGAATTTCCTCGCGAAACGTTGAATGTCATTTAACTGTACATCTACGACTTTCCCCGATCGCGGTATAAATCGGAAAAATCCGCTTTGCAAATTTCTTTCGCGTTTAATCGCACACGTGTCCCAGTTCCCGAGACGCGCGCTCTCGGTGCACGTCACTCGCGTTCCAATCACCCCGGCCGATCGTATTAGACGGAATTATCGCCCGCCTTCACGTGTTCCACGGGTATAGCTCACGGGGCCGTAACACGAGGTTATATACAAGCGAACTCCGGTGAAACTAGACGTCGGGGGAGTTTTCCACGAAACGAAGATTGCAGATTCCAGGAGTGGCTCGCGATAAGAGAAAAACGAGCGGAGGAGACTGTCGGACGAGCGATTAAAAGAACGGAACGCGGCCGCTCGAATTCCGATCTTTTTTAATGCGCGATAGAGAAGGTTTACGTGTGCGCGGGAGAGCTTTCCCTCTACCCGACCGGCGAAGCTTTATCGCCGGGAGAACGGAAAAGCACGTAGGTGTGGCGCGCTCGCGACGGATGGAGCCCGACGTGTGGAGCAGGACGGATAAGAGGGAGTGAAAGGGACGTTCGATCGCCACCGCGCGACAAGAAACGGGCACGTACGCGCGATGTTTCACCGATAATTGACGACAGCAGAGAGGCCGATGAAAGCCGTTCTCTCTCCCTCTCTCTCTCTACACTTTGCCAAAGTCAATGTATGATTAAAAGCGTATTAGGATGAAATATAGCGTTAAATATCGTATTCGCGAATTCCAACTTTTCAAAATCAGAAACCTTTTCTACGGATAAGTTGTTTCAATTCATGGAATGAGTTCGGAATTGTTTCAGCTGGTTTTTTTTATCGGCTTCGCTGTGATTTCAAAGCCCTGTATTCGAACAAAAATAAGGTTATATCCTCATCCTGTCCTCGGGCCGTTTACTTTGGCTACATTCTTACGCACCCACTCCGCCCACTGGAAAACGATTTTGAGGTTAATTAACGGACTCTCTTGGAGACCGGTCGAAACTTTACCGTTATAGGGCGGAAAAAAGTTGCCGCTCAACGAGGAGGAACTTTTCCTTTATGGATAAAAAAGGAAGGAGGAGGAAACGTCGCTTTTAATTAAATTCGCGCTAAGGCCAAAGAAGTTGGCGTTAACAGTAGCGAATCGTGCAAAATAATTCACTGTGTATTCCGAGATTGGGCACTCACTTCCCTCCCTCTCTCTATTTCTATCTACCTTCGCACCCTCTCTCTCTCTATTGCCATTTTTACTAGCTCGCACGAAAAGTTCATTTACAACCCGCAATATGAATAACGAACGCAAGATTGCCGTCGACGTGAAAAATACGATATTCTGCTAACTCTCGCGGTAAGGGGAATGTATTAAATTCCATCAACAAGATATCGCGGATATTAATTCACTTTGTAATTTACATGATTACATCGAGAGCGAGGGTAGATGAGTGAGAGAACGAGGCAGACTCCTTCGCGCTCACCACGTCGAATTATGCAAAACGATTGTAATTCGCGATACTCTGGGAATCCCTGTGTTGCTCGCGCTCACGCCGATGCACGGAGCGCCCTCTGCGAGCTCTCGTATAGACGCCGAGGCTGGAAAGGGGCTTTTGCACTGGCAAAGTAAGCGCTACGTTCTGAAAAGACGCATTCAAGAGCCGCGCACCGGGTCACGGTTACGTGCCCCCGAATGACGCGCGACACACCCCTCCATCTCCGCGTATTCCTCTTCTGCTTCCTTGTTACTCCTCTGGCCCTTTTCATATTCCAACCTCGCGAATCCTCATTTGAGCACGCTCGCGAAAAATAATTCGCGTAAAACAGGAGCGATGGAAACGATACCCCAACGAGAATCACGTCGTGTCAATTGTCATTCGCAAGTGGCGGACTTTCTGGAGCGAAAAACGAAATTTGCAAACGACAGGTTGCAATTTGATCGACGCGCTCGATTTCAATTCCGAACGAATATCGACGTAATCGTAAATTCCGTGTAATGAGCTCGAATCGCGTTATAAGAACGATTTTTTATTCAATTTGTTCGACGGATGCGCGTCGGTACTCGTGAATATTCAAGAGGGCGTCGGAGTTTGTGGTTACTGGGTGTGCCACCTACGCCCGTGGCGCACCGCAGGCTTCAATAAGCCGCGCCGGTAGAAACGGCCCCCCAGAGTGCGACGCTACTCGCGCCCATCCTCCGCCAAGAATACGCGTTAACGTGCGCGACGACTGATGAGATTCTTCATTAAGACGAGAATTGGTCCTCGCGCGATGCGCGATTACACGCACCAGATTTCCAGCGTTGATTGAACATTCGCCAATTTCCGACGATGCGCACTCGTGTCTTCCAAATTCGTTCGCGAAACGACCCGTTCGTTTTCGAGCTTTTCCATTTTTCATCGCAAAACGAGATATATTATTTTTTAAAAGAAGGCAATACGCTACTGTACTTTCCAATTATATAACGTAAGAGAAATATTTACGAGCGGACATAACGGTTGTGAGTTTTAGCTCGAAAATACATGAATAATATTATTCGAACACCGGTTTTCACTCAACGGACCAAGACTCATTCTGCACCGACGTCGAGTGACGTCGTCTACCGAAATTTTAAACACAAGAGAGGTAGAAAGTAAAAATGAAAGAAAAGAGTGGGAGATAAAACGCGAGAGAGGAGGGAAAAAGAAGAACGACCCGTAGTGTTGCGTAATAAAAGTCGAGTTATACGAGTTTATATTCTCGAATACCACAAGGTCGTACTTACTGCACATTGCACACCTGTAGAGAAAATACTACTCCCGCTCTCGTTCCTCTGCCTTTTTGTTCACGTCTGCTTTTATTTTCTGTTTCTCTTCTTTTTATTATAATAACTTTACACGTATTGGAAAATGTCAGTGCAAAAGACGCAAAAATATCCGACGGGGCGATTTTATTTATTACCGCCATCCATATTTAATGAATTATCAGACGAGTTGACTCAAAATACCGAAATACGAAAGTTATCACAATTGATCCTTATTTAAAAAAAAAAACATACTCAAGAGTACAGAGATTGAAATTTTGTTTCAGTGAAATTTGCACCCTTGTGTGATATTATTCTTCGAATGTTTCGATGTTGTACATATGCTGCATACTGTATTGTTCTTCGTCGAAACCCATCCCATGTATCGTTATTTAAATTTGTGAAAAATGAGATATTCGAATCGGAAATATTAAAAGGGTAAGAGTCATATTCAGGTTGAATATCGTATATTCTTTATTAATGATTTTTTTCAGCAAGTTCAATGGCGAAGATATTGAATTGCCTAACAAAGCGGGCACCGTAATGTATTCATTGAAAAAGTTTTTTTCGTTATAATGAAAAAAACTAAACGAGCTAAAAACGTAACTTTATAATACGATAATATCATCGCACATTGTGATTTTGTATCGTCTTTATTATCTGAAATATGTATTCGGCGTGTCAACGGGAACAGGAATTAACCGTGCGATGCTTTTAATTAGTCTCCTCAATGTCGAGGAAGTATTTTATTGCGAAAGTTTTGAGATTCCGAATTCATTAAATTATATTTCAATTACGCATAATTATGAATACGTGAATGAAAATTTTGTGGTATAACGCGGAATTCGACACAACATATGAAACGAAGTAATTTGAAAGAAAGAATACATTTACGTTTAGTGAACTTTCTCTGTTCGTTGTGAAATATTTAAAGTTTATAACATAATGGTTTTATCGAAATCTTTTAAATACCAGCATAACTGCAATTATAAATTGAATCTTCAACGAATACAATCGAAATAGTTATTCAGATGCTTCTCTCGCGAGATGCCAAGGAAGAAGAAACGAGTCGTACGTACACGTATTCACATTACGCTGATACAAAAACCGTGAGCGCGTTCTGCAATGCCTAGGGGTATTACGAGAGTACATTGTCTGAAGTTAAAGTGAGCATTTTTATAATCCATTTGGTCTCAATGAAGTCTCCAAGGATGCGTACCAGATAGGTTTCCATAGGAAGAAAAAAGTATACCTATCCCAACGATTCGTCGTACACTCGCTCGTACTTTCCGCTAACAGTTAAGGGCTAAATGCCTCCGGAGGGGAACATCTTTATATCACCGCACGGCTTACCATTGACCTTTCTTTTCAATTTTCCACGCGTTTCACAACTCTGCATGATTTTCATTCTCTTTGATGCACATTCAGGAATATAAAATGAACGCGCGTATGAATCTAGCAATAATAGATAATCACATGCTGCTTCCGTACAGATATATGTATATCTGTATATTCTGGCATAATTCGTCGATATATTAATGAATTATATTTATAAATTATAGAACATCGAGTAGTAATGACACCGAGAAAATAACATTTTCAGAAAAACATATCATGGCGACATTAAATCGACATTAAAGGATAACGAATTTATAAACACCTACATTTTTGAATTTTAATTTACAAAGCATACATATAGGGATGTATTTTTAACGATTTCTGCCGAGTCATTATACTACATGACAGATCGTATAAACATTAATTTTCGATATGCCGCGTTAATGAACGCTGAAAGTGCATTAACGAACGAACGTTTACAAAAGGCACGAATAACGATGCGAGCGGCATCGATTCGCGATACCCGCTCCGTCGAAAATACGTTTACACGAAGATATTTGACAAACCTCCAAAAAAATATCGGCAAAAGATCCCTCCCCGTGGATCGGAAAAACGTACAACGGCTCCGAGAACAAACGACGTATGAAAAATCGAGACTACATTGGAGGGATCGTACGAAATCGGAGAAAAATGTACTTCGTCCGTTGAATATATACCACAAAATAAATTCAAATGCCAGACGATGCATCTCCGCGTATAGATGCGGCTATATCATTTTGATAGCCCGCCGTGGCCGGGACGGAGGAAAGTTTCCCTGGAAAAACGTTCCGAGATACGTATTTTTGATTTTTATAACAGCGATCGCATAACGCAGACGCGAGAAAATTCGCGGTAGTACGATCGACGGATTATAGCCGACCGTGCGATAAAACGGGAAAATGCGTCCCCCCACCCTCGCACGGAGATGGCCGTTAACTCGATTCTCCGGTGTCGTCGACCCCTCTTTCGTACATCAATCCTAACACAATATCTCAAGTTGGGGCAAAATGAGCCGGAGCGCGCCGCGGCGGGAGCGAAATTCTCCGGAAGCGCGGCGTAAGGGAATACGTTTTCTCATAAGTCGAGCGGGAAGGAAGAAAGGAGTAGCAACAGCGGGTAGAAATATCAACGATTTCGCGATGGACGATACCCCGCCGTGAAGGGAACCGATGTCACGTTCGGCGCTCTTCGGTAATCGATCTCCCGAACACGTAACTCGTGCTCGTTGAAAAAAAAAACGAAACGCGCAGTGACACTCGGACGTACTCGGTGCCCGAAGCAAATTGCCCTCCGAGTAAATATATAATCGCAACGGGAACGACATATTTTCATTCCGAGCGCGAAAATCGCTAAAACTCACGGTGGCTCTGCAACGAGAGCGCGCCGGTACGATAACGCGAGCTCTCGGCCATTCGAGCACGTACGTACGGGAGGAGAAATTCGTTTTGCGGCCGAGCCTAGATCCCCGTATATTTCTCTCGTCCTCGGGCGTTATCGCTATATTTTTTTCGCCATATGTCAACGGGAACTAGCCGAAAAAAAGAACCTCTTTGATCCCTCTCCTCTCTCTCATTTTTCCGTTAATACCGCGCGAATAAATCGACCGTTGCGAAATGGATTAATGCATTTGACTTGGGTACGCGGGATTCATTGATATTACCGGTGTACACGGATCGTTAATATACGCTCCTGTCGCTGACAGGGATTATAAGAGCGGTTAACGTGCGCTCCGGACCGGATAGGGACGAAGTCGGTTAACGTTATTGGGTTGTATCACTTGCAACGGGCTCATCGATGATTCTTGATATTAAAGCTTGTTTACGCACTTCAGAACCGATCCCAGTTGCCGATCGGTGTGCATACGAAATGAAATTCGATCGTTTACTCCTCGTCCCAAAACAGAATTGAATGTTTGGATAAGTTTCCAAAGGAACGAGTCCATTATTCCTCATCGTTTCACCAATTGTGGTTTTTCCTTTTTTATTATCAAGTTCATGAAAATATTGATCAAGTGCCGAACTTTCTTGACGCGCGAGCGAAGCGGATGAATTCATGTATACCTATAAGCAAACTCGATGGACAATTACCATTATTGAGAGAGCGTGATTAAAAGTTCGGAAACCGGAAATGACGCAAACCCTGCGGCCGACAGCATCTGGGGCTCTCTCCCTCCTTCTCTCTCCTACCTTCCTGTTCGCGCGTGAGCGAAGAGAAAACGAGCGGAGGTTTGGCGCGTGATCAGAGCGCAAGAGAGCCGAAAAGAATTATAAGAAAGGGAAAAAAACGTCATCGAACTTTTAATGAATTCGCTTTGATAAGAATCGCGCACGCTTCTCTACCAGTCTTTCTCGGCTCGCTTGATTTTCCCCGATTCGTAACTGGCTGATTTTTTTCTCTTTCTCTTCTCGCCTTTCTTCTCCTCCTCCTCCTCCTCACTCCATACACAGTAAGCTCGAACTTTCTTATTAAGATTCCCCTTGCCGATTCCCGACGACAGAGATTCCTCAGTATAAATAAAGAAAGTTTCCCCGTTGGCGTTGCAGGAAGATCCGTCGTCGATGTATCGCGGAGTGTGAGAGAGTTGCCAATTGTTTGCTCGCCTAATTTGCCGGAGAGTGATAAGGAAGAGATAGAAACAGCGAAAGATATATAGCAGAGAAAAAGAAAGCTCAATTGTAGTTTGGCGAGATCGCCTCCGGCGATTCGTGTTTGTTCGATCTCTCTCTCTCTCTCTCTCTCTCTCTCTCTCTCTCTTTCTCTCTCTCCCTCTCGCGCGCGCACGCTCTCGGATGGTTCTCGCGCCAGCTCGGAAATCAGATCCTAACTCGATAATACGTTGGTTGATTGGTCCGCGCGTTGCCGTATATGTGAGAGGTTTCGTAGTAGAAGGCGAGGAGGAGCAAACGGGAAGGAATATTGCATCGAGCGTATATCTAAGAGTCCTTTGACCTCCGTCATCGCGCGATTCCATCTCTTCCTCTCGCCCCTCCCCTCTCGCGCTTAATAAAAGTTCGCAGGGAAGTTTTCTCGCGCGCGCGCGTGCGCACCGAAGCTGCATCCCCTAGAAGAGGAAATAGCGATGCGCTTCTCTTGATCCGACGACAAATCACTCTCGCAGACTGCTTTTTACAGCACCCTCGCTCTATTTTATCCAGCCTTCTTGCCAGGACGCTCGCGAACGCACCAAGTTTATCGCCCGAGCGTATTGTTCCGCGATCGCGTATAGAACGTCTTTCCGACATTCCGCCTCGCCGTGCACGCCATTAATATCATCGAGCTCTAGCGATTGCGTACCCCGAAAAACCGGGGTCCCATTTTTTCCGTCGCTCGAGCATCCGTTCGTTCAGAACGGAAAAGCGAGGAAAATTTCGAGGGTCCTCAAATCGATCTCGCGCGCGTGACCGGTGAAACGGTCACGCACACACACATACGAATGTACAAAGTATTGTCGCGTTAAATCTGCCGTGAATCTCCGATATACATGCGAAGTGAAAACGAGCCGAGGGAAACAAAAAATATTCGTGACGGTTTTAGTAACTGACCCTCCATCCGGCTTCATAATATATTTTCGCAATCGACCACTCCTAGCGCAACGTGTACACATTCTCTCGTAATGTCGACTCGCGAGTGCGTGCCAACTATAAATCGCAAAAAAACGCGTATTTGCCGAACGAAATTAATACCGTTAAAACGATTTAATGTTTATTGTGCGCTACTCGTATAGTCTACCGATATCCATAAAAAAAACCTTTTCGAATCAACATTGGTATGTGTGGTAAACACGAATTAATTACGCTATATTTTTCGATAACTCCATTACGTTCTTACGCGCGTGATACTCTTTTTTCCGAAAAAAGAAACGAAATACAAACGACTGTATTTTTTTCCACCTCGATGTCCATTCGGTCATAAATTCTTTTCGGTTGATGAAGCAAAAAAAAGCGGGGCTCCGTTTCTATAGATGTAATGCTGGTAAAAAAAGGCCAACGAAAATGAGGAGGAAGGATTCGCGAGGGGTGAAAAAACGTCAACGAGGAACATTGCGACGCGAAATACGGGAGAACTCGAAACCGGCGAGAATCGATAGGCCGGGTATACTATAGATATATTTGGAGGGAGAAGAGGACGAAAATGGACATCATTAAACACTGAGCGTTTCAGCGGAAAATCTGTCGGATGGCAGTCGCATCGTCGGCACCCGGACGAGCTATGAAAAGGTCGAAGAATAGACTCGAATTACGTTTCGTTTCTATCTCTCGCGAGCCTCTCTTTCTCCTGACTCCGTTTTCTTCACCACTCGCGAGAGAAAGATCCCCGTGGGGATTCGCCCCGCCCCATAGAATTACTTCCGGCGTCGTCGGGGAACGGTAGGAGAATTTTACAATCGCGAACGCAGATTCGGGACGTCGAATAGAAACTCCGACGCTACGTAACGGATACGGTTTATTATGACGAGTCTCGTGCGCGTACCTATACAAGCGGATTCCTCGCGGCACATACGCGCCTTTTCTGAATTACGAGTCGGCAGACTAAATTTCAATAATAAAGTTAAACGTTCAATCATAGGATTTAAAATCCAAAATCCGTTCGACAACATTTCATTAAACGTCAAATAAAAGAGGACGTGGAATTTATTTCGGCGTTCGATAACAACGATAAACCCGCTCGAAAACTTTCATTGCTCATCGGCATATTCATGAAGGGAATAATTTTACACTTTTGAAATCACGCTCCGCGAAATATTCGCGTATAAATATTCAGGTCGAGCGTAACGCGAGCAAGAGGGTAAAAAACGAAAGAGAGCGAGAGGAACTGCGCGAAAAAGGATCCTCGCGCGAGTTATACACGAAAATACGGCCGTTATTAATAAGTAAGTCGATATCAGAATCGCATACGTCATGGGGGGCTCTCTCGCGCTTCGGTGCTCCAAAGTATTTCTGCTTCGCGATTCCCAGCGCGTACGCTTTCCCGACTCGAAATTCGGAATGATAAAAATCTAATGTGGCAGCTTTGCGAGTCGGAACGGGTATCGAATCAGCGAGTATTAGGACGTCTATAACGACGGGGAGTAAGATGGAGTCTCTACATCAAAGATCAACGGTGACGAGTTGCCGAGGCTTATTAAATCGAGATCGACGAGGATCCGAAACTCCTTCGAACACGCATCGGGTATTCCGTGTATCTCTCCGGTACTTATGACGGTATAATACCGGTACATCGAGTGCGAGGCTCCGCTTCGCCATTGAAATATGTATGAGGGAACAAAGGCTCGTACGCATCGTATATTTAGTGGGTAAAGAACCCTCGACCGAATTCGGTTGTATATAAATACTAAAAAGTGGAACAGTATGACGCCTTAAAGCAGTTGCCAATTTTCGTAAACCGATAATTCGTCTGCTTTTCGCTTTGCCGAATAATTAAGTAACCAATTATTTGTGTGAATGAATAGTATTTCTTCAACTATCACAATAAGCAGGAGATAGTTAAAAGAAGCACATGTTCGCAATTATCAAGTAAATGTATGTATAATGGAAAAGAGGTTATAAAGATTTACAGAATGAGTAAAAGAATGTTGTAAATAAACTCTATCGTTGAAATGTTTGTATTTAATAAACGGTAAGGAATTTACGGCTTCAGAGGATATTTTTCCCTCTTAAATAAACCGTTGCCATCGCTACGAAAGTAAGAGAAATTAGTACAATTATCCTACGAACCGACTCGCGATGAAAGAATCGCGAATAACATATTTTGTGAGTGCGGCAAATTCACAAAGACCGGTTCTACGCAAAATCCGCCGACGCAAAACACCCCCCAGCTAATGATTCAGGAATTAAAGTTATTTTCCCGCGTCGACGTTCGCGCGTGTCACTCGACCACCGAGGAGTACTTTTTTTTCGCACTCTTGGCGCCAAGCAGAAACTCAAAGGCGCGCGTATATTTGCCGCAGAGTAAAATACAACCGGCGGCTCCGCGTCGTTCTATCCAGTGTGATTAATCGCGTCGGCGCAAATTAATTGCTTCTCCCGTGCTGCATACTCGCAGGCATAATTGTAGCCTACCGGATAACGATCATCGTCCGTGAAATGATACGTAAACGTACATGACGTACGTGTAAAAATATCGTGTGCGTATGAAATTTCGATTTCATCAATTACCCGCTCACCTGAAATTCGATTTCCATCCCGCTGAGTTTATGATGAAACGTACATAAGATCCGAATGAGTATTATTAACACCGGCAGAAGTAATCTTTCTGTAACTAATCGGTGTACGGATTGTCGAGATTCTGAATACTCGTCAAGATCGAAGTTAATATCGTGTGTATATTTTATTGGAAATTCAGCCGGCGGTGCTTCCGTAATTAAAACTCGGATATCACCAGTGATCATTCGATAACGGTAAATATTGAATATAAATCTTTGTGTTACTGCAAAGGGTATGCAGTTGAGGATTATCGGGTGGAATGAAAAAGGGAAAATCACGTGATAAATATTCTGACTGACAACAAAGGTTCGATCGCCACGTACAATTTTCACAACGGGAATGACAAAATGGATTGGTATTATTAATTTTGGTCAATATTCTTTGCAACAGGGACGCATCAGCTCGATCCCGTTGTTTATATCCGTTGATGCAAAATGAAAAGATAAAGGGCAATCGTCATTTCGTTTTCAAATTCGTTTCGAAGACCCGAAGAATATCATATTAGCGAGTAAACGACGCTATCGATCGAACCGGGTGGGCCTAATTCGATCGGAGCATCTCTAATCAAAGCCCGCGTAATTACGCAATCAGTGGAGATGAAGGGTACTAAATGAGATCGCGAGGAAACTAATGCGTCGTCAAGGAGGGCTCGAGAGCGCGCGAAACGAGCTTTGGCTCGGCTCGCTCCGATGTATCGTCGCGCTCGCGCGCCTCGTGGAATTTGAGCGAGATAGTCGAAGACGCGAGAGGGCGAAGCCCCGCCGATGAGGGTAAAGAAGGACGGAGAATCGGGAACATAATAAGTTCACCTACCATTTTCCCTCGACATCGTCGCGATATTACCTCGACTCGTTATAACGCGATTCTGTGGAAAGAGGAAAACTTCCCTTAGGTTTTTTCTCTCCAGCCGTACCTTTAATCCCATTCCATACGAAGCGATATCGTTCTCGCGTAAGCGAAACGGAAGCGAAAACTCGTCCGATCGATAATCGCCGTTAATTCCGTAGCGAGGTGCGAGAAAGAGGACTCTCCTCTTTCTTCCGGCCTTTTGATATCGAGCCGCTCCCGCGGCGTATTGATGAACGGCGAAAAAGCGAGGAAAGGATTGGCGAGGAGGATGAAGAGGTGAGGGGAGGGGGGAGGGCTGTCGATAGGTGAGAGAGAATGGGTTTCCGTGAACGCGATGGAGGAGCGATATAGGGGGTTGAACCCCGCGGGCTTCGGTATCGCCCCCGTGCGCGCGTGATTCGAAATTGCATTTGCCCCGCTTTTGCTCCTCTCGTTGGGCGGCTATAATTGCCCGGACCATTTACCTAGGTCGCGTCCTGACTTTGCTCGTCCGCTAATGGAATCGTAGGCAAAATCGTTCCACGCCATTATATTCGCCTATACGATACCGACGCGGGGTTTCATCATACTCGATGTAAATATACATTGCCGCGCATAGCACGCCACGACCGCGAGTATCCACGCTTTCGAACCGTTAAGAATAATTTAGTAGCCCGCTATGAACCCTCCGATGCGACTAAAACAATACATTCCCCGTAGAGGTGCGGGGCGTTTACTCGTACCGTTATTCGGTAAAATAACGTGCAACAAATCTCGAAATTATATCAGTTCTTCCAACTTTCGAGCCGACCGCTACACACGGTTATAATTTGGGAAATGGAAGATTAAAGGGGTGCGATCGATGCGGGCTGTTATCGGCGGAAACTGGAATTTCCTCGAACCGATCGGTCGTAACGAGAGTGCTAATCTGCTAGGGTGTGTGAGAGTGTGTAGGTGTATGTGTGTGCGGATGAGTAGTGAGATAAAGCGAAAGGGAGAGAATGAGACAAGGGTAAACACGAAACGCCTCGCCAACCAGTTAGAGCGATTTACGACGTTCGGAATAATCCGCAATATAGGCTACGTACGTGTGTATATATACGTATATCTATATAGAATAGTATATGCGAAGGCGCGACTCCGAATAATATATAGGCGCGCGCGCAAGCGCAAAGACGTTTCCGCAAAGCGGGTTCCGGACGGTGCGCCTATCTCCGCGCGGGCGAGAGAAAATTTTTACGACCTATCCCGTGTACACGCGTATTCGAAAGCGGGATTCCGTACTTGCTAGAGGCAGGCGAATAAATGGAAAACGTCGTGTATACACCGGAAATCAAAACAGATTTATTGTTCGCAGATGTAACGCAAATTCTCTAAATTCTAACAATAATTAAGACACAATAGAATACATTTTGTGTAAAACGGAAATATATTGCAACCAAAATAAAACAATAAATGATTCCGGTGTAAAGTGTCTCGAACTCGCAGAAGAAATTCGAGATTTCGATTTTTCAATTTGTCGAAATTAAAAGGAAACAAAAGCATTATCGATCGCGAGTGGATTCTACTTCGGTGTTGCTTACAGTTACAAACGACACGATAATTTGTAACAGGACGCGAGACAGACTCGAATGGGCGCACCATAGAAGAGAGAGGGAGCTCGTAACGATCGCGGGAAATATCCGGCGTCGTAAGAAAAACTAGGAACACAACTGGAGCATAACGTACGTTCGCGAAATTGCGGAACGACGGCATTGTTTATACCATAGCGCAACCTTATATACACTCGTCTGTTATAGCCGCTCGTATCTTCGGTACTGGCAAAATTATTCGAGCGTTCCGTACGGTCCGTTTGAAGTAGCTTCGTTCTTCCCGAATACCCATCGCGTTATCGCGTATATTTCGCAGTACTCTGTTTCGGGAAACTAACGTCCATTAATAACACACCGTCCCGTCTCTATTCTCCACTTTTTTATCCGCTATGCGATTCGCGGAACGCCACGAGAGCACGACATCTGCTGCACCACCACCTCCGAGGAAAGTCCCGATTGCCGAAAATTTCAATATTTTCATCAGGCTGATCGGTTGGTACTCGCGCACCGAGAAAATCTCTGGGTCGAGAAATGAACTGCCAGAGACGCGGAGTCGATTTTGCGAATCAACGGAGGGAAAGGGGCGCGCGATAAATCAGAACTAGGAGAGGTAAGCAGCTTTCGGAAAAAATTGCAGACCACTTCGCTCCTCGGAGATACATTTTTTCCAATTTTCCGAGCATCTCCAGTCTGGCGCGTTCAACCTTACAGCGCGCGCCACTCGCACATTACTCGTGCATGGCAAACTTCGCTGTTGTGTTTGCGCGGTCAATTAGGGTAATTCCCATCGAGTGAGATGTCGACGATAGAGACGCGAGTACGGCGCGGAGAAATGAACGAGGAAAATAAAAATTCGCGATATATGTGTACCTAAAATATAAAAAGAAAAGATTTTCGGAAACGAGTGAACAAACATCAAGTTGTCGCGGACTTAAATATTTGATTACGCTGCGAGTTTCAAGATCGCTACCTCCTCGTAGTCGAGAATGGTCCGCAACTGTGCGCGCAGCCGTCAAAGAAACAGTCAGACGTTTCAGCATCGAAACGAAGGAGCGCGACGATAAATATTTATCTCGACCCTTTTTCCAACAATCCACTCAATTTAATTCGTCCCCTTGTTTCTGCTCGTCCCTGGTCGCATTTTTTGTTGCGCAATCCATTCAATAGCGAGTCGCGCGATAGCCTCCATAGCTTGTTCGATCAATTAGTACTCGTCTTGATGAAAATCACGCACGCCGATTGCGCGCGGCGAGATAAACTCTCGAGATAAAAGATTTTACAGCCGGGTTGTAATAATATAATAGAAATGTATCCATACGCATATATGTTTTTCCGGAATAACGCAAACATTTTTCAACTGCAACAGTGCGGAGATGCAATTCGATGTTCCGTTTTAAACTGACCGTGTTTATAAATAGAAAGAGACGGAATTATAGTCATAGAAATTCAGTTCTCCGAGAGGTCCATGAAATTATAAATCTCTTAGTTTTCAACTCCGTGCCTCGTTACTCGATTACCCAAACAATGACGTGCTCAAAAAACACAGTGAAATTGTTGAAACGTAAAACGGACTCGGTCTACGTTTCTGTACATTTTCCGCTCTCGTTGCCACCGCCGCGCGGCTCTCAATTAAAGTGGACCGTCCGTACGACACCGTAAACTTTTAATTAACGCCCCTACGCCATTGGCGAACCCTCAACGCTGCACGCATCGTGTTTCATAATTTCAAGAGCATCGGTTCGCGATTATTCACTTTTGCAATTATACCAACTTTCAATTTACCCATCCGTCTCTGACAACTGTCGAAATTTAATTTAAGGTTCCGGTATGGTGTTTCCTGCCCGGGTGGAAATATTCTCGGCGAGGAAAGAGCGATTGTCCTACCCGGAAGTTCGTGCTCGATCGAACGAGTGCGGGTGCCCAGCTGCGAAATATCGTGATCGCGCGAGAACCCGGAAAAGGGTTGGGGGTGGCTGGATCGACGATGCAGGGCGAAAATAGGAGGTGGGCAATCGATGAGAAGAAACGGTGACGCAGATGGACCGAATGGTCGAGGAAAGATAACGCGGAAAAGATGAGCGAGAGTTGAAGAGACTCCCCCGGCTCCGTCTGTACGAGCGAGAAGTTTCTTTCACGGCTTCCTACCGAGAAGCCTGATCCGGCCCCGACAATCCGCCAGCCATTCGAGCGACCCGCCACTTATGCCGTGAACATAATCGGGCGTCATGTTGCACCACGGCAATCTCGACGACGAGAGTGAGCCGCATGCCGAGTAACGATTCCCCATTGTCGAGGACGAAAAACTTCAGCCACGATTACGTCTTGGACGTTATATTCGACGAGCGTTCTCCGAAATTCAAACAAGAATCCACAACTTCCGATCTTTGTACAATTTAAAATATTAAATGAAAATTTAATTTTCGATACCTACAATGTTGTAATTAACATTCGTTAATCTATAATATTATCGTATGAATAATTAACGCAAGCCCACGCAAATTATCCGTACTACAACGGCTTTCGCTGTAATTAATTAAACACTATGCTTGTATTAAACATATCTTTATGTGGAAACATTGAATTTGTTAAAGCCCATCTAAATATTTTATATATTTCAATTACGCATTTTCCGGTTTTCAATTACAATAAATACGCACTCGTATGCAAAGCGAATGTAGCTGGGTTTTCAAACGTTTCAAAGTGTGTTGTTAAAACGATGGAACTCACAACTGTCTTAGTCGGATGTTGTTTATCGGACGAAACTCACTAGCGTAAATAAATTTTCTCCATGAATTATTTCGAGATGAATTTGTTTAAATACTGTATTCATTTCATCGTTTAAATTCTGATCCAATATACTGCATGTATCACCGAAATACGACACGATACAAAATTGTATCATTGAAACGCAAGCCAATTCACCAAAAACAGTACTAGCTGTCCTCCTACATAATAGATACATCTCGCGCAATTAAATTTTAAGTGAAATAAATGCCGCGTTTGATCCAACGATTTTTTCTCGGTGCCAGACCGAAGATACGGTTCACGGTTGGCCATTCATCCAAACGAAATCCTGCTATCGACGCCTGAAAAGCGGGCGAGAAGGAAAAAGAAGAGAGGGAAAGGGAACGCTCGGTCGGTCGAAATGATCGTCTGGGAGAATTCCGGGTTTTCGCGCTCGACTGGTTCTCGAAATTGGCGAGAGCACGGATTCTTGGTCAAACTATAACGCATCGCGGAGCTTCCGATGATTAGCGGATGAAAACGCTGTTATTTTTGCTTATACCGTGTAAAATCTTTTCCTCGTTCGACGTAGCCGTCATAAGGAGAATCGAGATTCACTGGATCAACTGTACTTTCCTTAGTTTCATTTTCTCTATCTCAATTCCTAATTCATTACACAGTAAGAGCTAAACTGGCGTCACATGTCGTTTCCCTTATCTTGCCTTTCCGCTCGCCAAACGTATACTTCGTTCTATCATTCGAGATAGCGTCACATGTGTACACAAGCGCGTAACTACTTTTCTCCGTATTGTCCGCCGTTTATATTTTTTTCCTCTCGTACCGGGAACGCGCCAAACTTCTTTCATTTCGAAACCACTCCGAGTTCGTCTAATTTTCACGACTCGAGACATTAAAGGAGACGTCGCGCCTGGTGGACGCGCGTTCCTCTTTGGTAATTTTTTTTTTCTCTCGATTTCGTTGTCGAAAAGGAAGCTCTCGAGAGATGAGGGTCTCCGTCAGAAGGGGTTTACGTAACCCAGCGTCGCGAGAGTCGGCCTTTTTTCCCCTCGACGACGAGTTACTCGCGCATGTTTTATATTCAAAGGGAAATTTATGAATTCGCTACCGCGGACTTGGGCTCCCTCGCATTTTCCGCCCCGGCGTTAACTGACATAGAAATTGTGGGTAGAGAATTGGTTGGCATCGTTCGACCTAAACTTGAGGAACCTGCTTTCCCGTAAAAGCAACTCTCTCCTTTTGGCCTCGAGTAAATCTACCTGATGAAGCTTCTGGGCGGTAACCAGCCTGCCAAGATTAATCTTGCAGGGCAATGAGTGCAACCTCGCTCGTTCCATCTCAGCTGGTGCGTTATCAACGAAAAAGCAGGCCTTTCCAGATAAACGAGATAGAAGCGTAAAGGACACAGAGAAGAGAGAGAAGAAGGAGAGTCGCAAAGAGACTTGTTCACGCACAGACCCTCATACGTTACATTTACAATGTCGTACGAAATGCGCAGGGTGTGCACTCACCTACTCCTACTTTAGCAATAATTTATAGTTAATGGTAAGTTCAGGTTTGTCCGTGGTTCTCCAATTGGCTCGAAATGAAGTCAGGAAAAGTTCAGCCCTATCTCTATCTCTGTTCTTTCAGTCGTGCCCACTCCTGGGCTACTTTGAATAAAGAAAAAAAGCAGAAGAGGAAAAAAAATAGAAGACGAAATTTCGTACTTAGCTGCTACACGAAGATTCCATTTTAAACGAGAACTTTATTTCCTTTTGAATTAGTCTCGACGAAGGGGAGACTTTCTATTCGTATCAGACTCGCGAAATTGTTTCTTAAATGGAATTTAAAAATCCGCTTTGCACCACGAATTTTCGATTAAAACGAGATCGATAGCGCTGTCGAAAACCCACTCATCCATTACAAAGCGTATCGCTTTTTAAGGTAGTACTCGTACACGCGATTTCGAGCCGCCAGATTGCTCATTTACTCTCACCGTCTCGCGAACAATAGCGGTACTTCGTATAAATTAATGGTCAGACAATTTACGCTTAAAGCGACGGAACCTATTAAGAATGTTTCCAAATTATCCCTGTAATTCAGTTAATAGGCCACGGTTTGTAATAATGACGCAATTTAACGATTTTCTATTGTCGATGATTACATATGCGTGTGTCGATTGTTTTTAGCTAACACGAGAAAGATCTCGCGCCGTTCATCTCGAGAATACCGCGAATCGGATTTCCCAATTTGATTTAGCTTATAAAATGAACTACACAGAAGCAATTCTTTCTCGGCGCATACACAGCACGCGGGGGTCCGACGGAATTTATGTACATTGGTTACGCGGTCTAGTTTCTTGAAATATTCGAGACCGCGTTACGGCGTATACCGTTGCGCGGCGCGCGCATTGCATCGTCGAGTTAATTTATTTCGCAACCTCTTCCCATTCTATCCCTCCCCCCGTCGGCCCCTCTCCTCTATTCAGACTCGTTATACACTCCCCATGTACGGAAGGTCAACCGCTAAAAGACAAGGGCCAGGCTCTCATTCGGTAAAGCGGAGGCGGCGAGGGGCCGAGTGGAAACGGCTAGAGTAGGAGATAAAATATTAACAAACAACTTTCCAAATTAGAACGGCGACCTCGGGTAACGAGTATAGACGCGGTTACCCACGGCGAATTTCTATCTGCTAATTGCATCGCATCGCGGTCACACGGAAAATGCGCCGGAATTATTTTCCGGGAGGCCTTTCGAGCCCTCCGTCTCGTGGACACCGTTACGATGTTGAAATTGCGTTATGACGAACGACCCCAATTTTCAGCATTGTAGATGTACGCGCCTCATATGCATACTCGCGATGGCTAACCCCTCGACGCTCTCGGTGCGCTTCTTGCGCAATCGCGCGAGCGATAAAGCTCCCCGGTAATAGTTTGTTTAGCTCCCGTTATAATTAAACGTTTTCGTGGTTACAGCGGATTTCTGATTTTCCGCGCGCGGCATTAAAAGCTTATTTTAATTATTTAAACTGCGCGAACCGAACGAACGAACATCCTCGCTGTTTAATCCGTAACTTTGACATGGATGTATGATCGTTTGCTCATTTCTCTATTTCTCGCTCTCTCCCCTTTCTTTCTCTTCACTTTCATTGAATTCGTAACAAGAGCTTTATATTCGCAGAAACAACACAGCGGAAGTTGGGACGGTGCGTGTGCGCATTCGGACTTCCGGCGCTGTGCAGCCAACGCCGAGATGTTGCTAGAATCGGAAATGACGTCCTAGCGACACCATTCGAGTATTCAAAATCGACACTGTAGACGGATTAAAGGGATTCATATTTTTGCAACAACGCGCTGGTACACAGAAAAAAAGGATCACTTGAATCAAGAAATATATACTTGATTCAAGAGAGTTATGCGGAAGAGAAAAAAATTCCGTCATCAAGAAAATAATTTCTCCATATTAGTAGAAAATTAAATTCTTGAATTGAGAATTTTTTCTCTTGGATCAAGATTTTTTTTCTTGAATCAAATATTACCATACTTGAACCAAATCTATCTTGTTTTATCCTAAGATAATTATTTCTCAAATAAAAAAAATAGTTTAAAAATAATAATAATAAGTAATAGTTTCTTGAATGAAGAATATATTGACTTATCCAAGGACACATGTTCTTGAATCAAGAAATTCACAAGTATTGTTTTTAAAATTTATTTCTTCATTCAAGAAAGAAAAAAAGTCTTGATACTGGAAAGTATATTTCTTCCGCATAACTTTCTTGATTCAAGTAATCCTTTTTTTCTGTGTAGGTATATTTAAAATTTTCAAATTCCTCTTCTCCCCCAAATTCAGTATTATCGAGGGGGTAAAAATGTCCTCTCCGTTATGGAGATTTAGAACGAATTGAAAGAGAAGACAGGAAAGAAGAGATATCTCGCGCGAAATTGTGTAAATTCAGGGAGCTTTATAAACGTCGTCACGTAACAAATGTCGGTGTACACGCGGAATAGTCCCCGAATCCCTTTTTATCTTACGCACGACACCGCGGCCTCCGGCATTATGTAAATATCGGAAAAGCATCGGCGTCGAACGTCGGAGGGGTTTGCGATGATGATCGTGAAAATCGTTTTCGCTCGTGGACAGATCTGTGGATATTTTCGAGTCGCTCCGCCTCGACGGGTGCGCGTGTACGTGCGCATTCGTGTGGGAACGAGCGCGTATGTATATAAAACGAATCGCGTTTCTCAGGTACCGATTCAATGCCTCCGCCGGGATTTCTGCTCCGCGCATCGCGAGAGGACTATACATTACAGCTAGAACCAACAGCGATAACGGTGACGTAGTTGAGTAATGTCGCCAAATAGAGCCAAATAATCGAACGCCGAACGATTCTATCGAGATTCGAGTGGCGCGAAGAATTTTTGCTTCGATTTCCCTGATCACCGGATGCCGAATTTCGTACGGAGATTGGATCTATCGCTCTTTAAGGGAGGACGAGTTTTTGCGGGCTCGCGATAATTTTTGGCTCGGGATGAAAATCGTGTCCCAAATTTTTTCTTCTCTCGTGCTCGCAAAGGAGAGCGGAGCTGAATTATTCACCAATGGCTAATGAACGCCCGTGAAGAGAGCAGCATCCAGTCTTTCGTCTTATTTGCCGGGAGTAGCGACTGTTACGACGTGCTGCTTTTTCAAGACTACTGTTTCGCCGCAAAGCGGCCCAGATTTATTACATCCATCTCCCATCTCCCTATCCTATTCGGCCGAGAGAGCGAATCCGCCTTCTTATCCCACTCGTCCTTTCGTTTTACCCATCTTCTATCCCGTTGACGACGACGTCCCAGCCAGTCTCGCGTATCCTTCGAGCTCGTTTTCGTTATTTGCTCGAAACGCAATTACCGTTTCCGCTTTCAAGAGGAAATTCCATTACCCGCGCCCGATCGATAATTTCGTCCTCTTTTGTCATTATTATTCCCAACTTTCTATTGCATTTACTTAACCCGACCCTCTCCCATGAATTACTCGCGATAGTAGCAATATCGCTTGTTTTGGTCTATTTTCCTTTCTCGTTTCTACATTCTTCGTTCTCCCCGTCGTCGCTCGAGGTGACAAACTCGGACTCGCAATCGCGACTACATCCATCACAATAATATATTTCGTTTTATCGCGAGTGAGATAAAACCGCTATTCGAACGGAAATAAAATTTGATTCTACCGCGATAAAATCCGATTCGTTTCGAACGAGTTATGATTAACGCTACGGGCAGCAGTTTTTTAAAATTCTCGCTTCGAGGGATTTTTTAGTGAAAACAAAAAGAACGAGAGCAAGCTGCGGGAGCGGAAATTATGGTCAAGCCAACATGACAGTAGTATTTATGATTCATAAGAATCACGCTTGAGCACGTATCGCATAAAGCCATGGTGTATACGCCGCGGTGTGTGTACGAGAGGGCTGTGAGTGCGGATGGACAAGCAGAGGATCGGTCCATTATCCTGCGTTACACGGCGCGAGGGTATAGGCTCTCTCTCTCTCTCTCTCTCTCTCTCCCGGTCGTGTGTATTATACAATGTGGATATGAAAGAAGTCGCGCGTGGCCCAGCGGTAAGCTCGCGTGCCATGAATATTTATCCGCTATCGCGAAATATCTACCCGAGTCGCGGCGGCAAGGGCCGCTCAAAAAAACAGGAGAGAACGAGATAGGGATGAAAAAGAGAGACGAACGAAGAATGGAGGATACGCGTAATCCGAGTTTCGCGCTCACCTCGTCGTTTTTCATCGTATCGTAAATATTTGTCGGGGCGGATCTCGCGCGATCGTAACTTTATACCGCCCACGGGAGCTAAATCATGCATTGTTGCGTCGTATCCTCCTATAGGCGCTACCTCGCGAGCGCTAGCGAATGCTAAATGGATACATATCCGGATTTACGGCACTCGAGAAAATCGCCCGGCCATTTCGAAAGATTTTACACGCTAACGAAAGAGAAAAGAAATTACTCGCAAAAATCTCTCCCGCCGAACGCGCCATATCACGCGTGCGTGCCCAAAGAAATTAAAAGAAGGTCGAAAGTTCTACCACTCCAAACTTAATTAATCAGGTAGAATCGTTTTTTTTGTCTGTGGAACACGTTCCATGCATTTTCACCGTTATTAGAAGCTTTCTCGATGAAGTTTTTCTTCGCTAGTATAAAACAACGAGGCAACGGTGGGTAGGACGGAAGTATAGAAAAGAAGAAAAAGAAAGAGAGAGAGAAAGAGAGTAGGAGAGTGGAGAGCGATCGCGGCAGTGGTCTTCCTCCTATCTAATATCCTGACCCATAAAGTTTTTATAAAACAAGGAAAAGGAGAATTACGACCTCGGGGAGAAATAAGGGGGATGATATACGATCGCTGCTAGTTAAGCTTTCGGCGAACCGACTTTTCGCGCGCAGAATGAAAAACGAAAAATTTCAGAGGGAAATTCGGACGAGGAACTGGGACGAATCTCATTTGCCGTACAGCGCGCGCAGGCTCGTTTAATTGAACGTCGATATACACACGCGTCGTGTACCTCGGGAAGGGTACGCCGCCGTTATTTGTCCGGTCTTGTTGTCCCGTCCAAATCGAGAATGTATCCGCCAGTTTTAAATCTCGTCTACTACGCCGAACAACACGAAAACTATAGCGACTATCGCGATGCGAAAGCCCTGTCGCTGCCGACTGTAAAACCGATTACACGCACCAATTACAAAATCGCGATGCAAATCACGACTCTCCCGAAAACACGCCGGATCGTCTCAAGGATCCGCTTTTTTTCCTGCGAGTGAAAAAAAGGAACGAGGCCGCGTTGCGAGAGCCATTCATAAATCAACAGAAGACCGGCGTACGTGCCACCTCACGAAAATACGTCACTCGTCGGTCAGAGCAAATCGCTCGGAAGAGAACCCGCCCGCAGAGTGTTTTTCTGTTTCGCCGGCTGTGAAAACCACAGTCCCGTATTTTCAAGTCCCTCGTCTTTTTTTTCCGGCTCGTGTACCCTCGAGCACCGCGACCTCTGGCTCACGAGATTTTTACCGCGAGAACGTCCGTCCGTACGTGATTCGCGCTCAGGAATTCGTCCTTGGCGGCGAAATTCCGATCACGTCCGTCGATGGGAGAAAACTGGCTCGTCGATCGCGATACGTCGGGGCCCCCTTCGCTCGTTGCGGAAATTCAGCCCGGGCGTTCCACTCGACGAATTAGAATCGTCAACTGTGTACACAGACGAGGTGCGACGGGTGAGTTAGGACGGGTCTACGGGTTGGAGCGTTTAGCTGCGGACTAACTACACGAACATCCCTTAAACCGTACTGGAAACACGCGCATGCACTTTGCGCGGAGGCCGTTCGACGAGATTGCAGGGTGAGAGCTCGGGCGAGACGGAGAGCGATTCCGTGTTGGGTGTAGCCCAGTGTGTAGCGGGTCGTCTTAATCGTCGACACAAGTGCGCAATGACACAACAGGTGAACTCGGCCCACTTCGCACCCGGAGCGCAAACTTCCCCGGCAAACACCGGAATGGAAGGCGCGCTCGCAGCCTCCCGATTCTCCGTCTCGCTTGGATTAAGGGTTCGCCGGATTCGAATTTCTCTCGTTAATAATCCCGAAACAACGCTCCCGAAGTTGCGGTCTTCGGTACTTCGATGTCGATTCCGCGATATCATTTCTATTTCCCGGGTTTGCGCGCTCCCACTAGATATTATCAATTGTCCGATTACCATCGAATCGAGTTGGATAACGAGATGCCTAGGCGAAAATCGCGGCTCTCGAACTCCGCCGAATCAAACCGCCCCTTGATAATCAAATCTCTCCGATCCGACTCTCGTTGCAAGTTTGAACCAATTATGGAAGAGCTCGGGAACGGAAATAAGTCGGTTTTGCAAACTGCAAAATTGGGTTGTATGGAAGCTAGACTCGGTAAAGGCAGCATTTTTGAAAATTCGTTAATAGTCGGTATCAACCGCAAAAAAAGAATTCATCAATTCTGACAACGGATCGATGCGTCAAGCTCCACTTGTACTGCGTGCACGCACAAAGCTCGTTTTTCAAACGTTTCCGGTTACGCGAAAAGTCACGTCGAGCGCGAGTGTGTGTGCGCTCTCGTGTTGAGTTTTACCGGGACATCACGCGAATTGGCCGATTTGTCGCTGTCCCCGCACCGGATGTCCGGTCGAACGAGACCAAGCCGTGCGAGCGGCTATTGACAAATAAGCCGTCGGAGAACCTCGAGACAACCACAATGATACAGCTATACAAGGTGTCGGATAACTTCCCTCTGAAACTGCACTGACGGATAGAGGAGTTCAGCCTGATCAAGAATATTTTTTGTTTGGTCGAATCAATTAACCCGTTAAAAAAATATTCACGGTTGAAATTTAAATTTTTTAACGAATCGCGTGCGAGTTCGGAGGAGTAAGACACACCCAAAATTTTCGGCGACTCGGCAGCAACTTAGCCGTTTTTCTGTTGATTTTTGCGTTTTTGCAACGCAAAAATATCCAGATTCGCCTCCATCTTACTACTCATTGCAGAAAAAATCGTGATTAATCGCACGAAATGCGCTCCGAATAGACTCGTTCACTCGAAAACGAGTAAATACGAAAAAGTCCGTTTCTAAAGAAATTTCGTTGTGAAATATCGCAGCCGAGTCTCTAGAAATATTTTCAAAAACGACAAATCTCGTTTACAATGTTTATACGCTCTTTCAGCAAATTTGGCACGCATTAGGCTGCGAAAATAGTGAGGCGTGTCAGCGGCGACCGTGCGTCGAATAAATTCGAGACGCGAGTATCAACATTCGTCGAATTTCGAGAAAGCTGCGTTAATTGGGGTCGCGAGCTCATCGCGAGCGGGCGCGCGCCCGCGTGTATGAAAATAAACACTCGGCGGTAAAAGAGGAGAGTCGCTATAAAGCACGCGCGGATGAACACGTCCGGGTTAAACACGAGCGAGACGCACGAGGGTCGTTTAGTTTATTAGTTAGCTGAGGCCGTCGGTTGTTTATGTACGTACGCGGCGTCCGTAACGAACGTTAAATGGACGCAAATTGCTGGATCTCGCGCGGGTCAGCCCGCCTTCAAGACACCCGGGATTGGCTCGTTAAATCTCACCTCGGTCCCGATGTAGGAAACGGAGAAGCCACGTCTTGAAGTGCACACCCGAGTCGCGAGTGTCCGATCTTTTCCCGGCTCGCTCCCTCGCTCGAGTGCTGAATAATTGCCCGCCGTTTGCCGGATTACGTGGTTAAATGCCCACGAGCGCTTCCGACGTACGTCTCGGTTGGAAAATAAAACGGGATCAACCCGGCTCACCGGTAATTTGTCAGCGAGATACGCTCGTGGGTTTGGAATTTAATCGGTTCTTCGCTGCGATCGTGTGTGACAAGGGCGAACACCGAGAGAGGGTTCGAACAATTCTCGTTTCGTCGAACCTCTTTTTGAAGAACGAGGGAAGAAGGAAAGGTCGATGCGAGAATGAAACACGTTCGAAACGCTCTTTGACCTCTTAATTTCGTTTCTGATAGCGAATACGCGCCACGTTGGACCGAAATTGCTTCCTCGTGGGAACGAGGGAGGAACAAGGGAGCAAGGGACGCGAGAGAAAGTAGAGAGGGAGCAGGCTGGCTCGGCCGCTTGGCAAGATCCATGGGACACGCTGCATTCGCGGTAATTAGCGGGATAAATGTCCTCTCTCCGCTAGTCCGGCGTCTGTTGATTTAGTCTACGCTCGGATAAACAGCCGCGAGAGAGAAGTGAGATAAGGAGAAAAGTCTCTCTCACTTGCGCACTCCGCGAAGACAGATTCTCGAGAGGCGCGCCATTGCTGAAATTCTACTCTTAATGAAAGCCGTTAATAAACGTTACCTACCTCCGCTCTCTCCGCTCCTTTACCTCAATCGTTCTAATCTCGCCGAGCTGGCAAATCTCGATTTTTCTAATTTTCACGATCCCTCCGCGAAATTGTTTTAAATCGACCAACATCTAGTGAGCGAACGGAAAATGAATTTTCTCGCGGAGCGGCCATAAATCGAGCCGAACAGGTCTCGCGTGGGTGCGCGCGGATGAATTTATTTCAATCGTTTCGAAAAGACAACGAGATTCCGGGAAAAAGAAGAAATAGGGATCTTATCCTCGAAATGGTTTTATAACGCGATAAACGCGGTAAGAGAGCACGCTCGCCTAATAGCTCATCCGATTCGGCTTTGTGCGAGCGAACAAAAACATTGAATGCCGCGAGAGCCGGAGGAACGTCGCACGGGTCATCGATCAAAGACCGAGTCGGTGGTGCCGGGACGCATTTTCTTGCTCTAGATTTTCGCGGTGGATCGTCTGCGAGTGCGCAGTTAAAGCGCATATCCCGTCGAACGCCAAACTTATTGAAATAGCGCCGCTTCATATAGCGAAGGGAATTGAATTTATCGTGTTTTTTTCTCTTCTCCCTCGCACACTCTCATTCCACTTTTCATCATATTCATAACTGGAGCGTGAGAAATTTCAGACGAATGTCTTGATGATGTCGTTCGACTTTTCATCCCGTACAAAGACTCTGATTTCATGCATCGGGTATTGTTTCTCGACTCGAGCGCTGTCGTCGTCGGGACTCTAAAGTGGCCGTTCGGCGAGTCGTTCGAGCGTCGCGAATCCATGCAATCGCGAGGCGATTCTTGACGCGAGAAACCGGATTACTGCGAAGGCCGAAGCCCTTCCATATACATATATTTCCAACTTCCTCGTTGGTCCGGCCAATCGGGAAATCAGAACTTACTGGAAACTCGATCTTCAAATGATTTCCCAATTAACCGTTCTAATTGCGAATAATGGAGTTTCGCGAATGACTCAGCGCGAGATGGTAGCGCTCGAGTCGATCGAAGAACTCGGGACTAGGAATTACTTAAGATTTATCGATATCTCGGGACGTATCGGTCGAGTCAAAAATGAACCTTGAACCGTACCGATGACCCAGTTCTCGGGTTCGATATATCGCTCGCTCTTTGATCGACCACCTGCTGATTGATCTAGCGACTCGCGCTCGCCGACGTCCACGACTGACGTCGACCAACGGACAAACACGGGATTGCGCGTCTTCGTCACGTCGGGCTCTCTACACGAGCAGGCGCGCGCATAACCCGCTGCTCGTGCATGCGAGCATCGGAACCGAGCGCGCGCTCGGTTCACCGCAGTATGAAACAATAACGACTATTGTTGCGCGCTTATAGCGCCGAAAATGAACTCGCCCGTGTATTGCGAATTCCGTTGTTAATTATTCACAGCTCATTCCGGCTTTACTCCTCGAAATGACGATTGCATAGGACGCTGAATTTTTATTACTCCGCACCCTCGAACAGTCGTATCGAACGAATGTTCTCGCGTACACATCGATTCGCCTTCTCAACGCAATTCAAAATCGGTCCGATAATATATCGATCTCTACTACTGCGCATTTTTCTTCGAATTTTAGTTCCTCTTAATTTCCCTATGATTTTACAAATTAGTCCGCCCGGGCTAATTATATAACATTCTCACCCAGAGGCTATGCAGCGAAACGATATATAATGATAATAATGATGGGATTCACATCGAATTTAAAATGAATTTACGATGAATTGTCGTATTTGATTACGATTATTGAAATTGTTGCGTTTCTGGACCTATTTCCCGGAGTCCAAAAATTTGAACAGTTTTTGTGAAGTCGATTTTTATACTCTTTTATTGTTGATTTTTTAACTCGAATGACCATTTTTATTTACTTTCCCCGATCGGAAGAAAATTGCTCGTTCATTCGATAGCGAGAGTAGAAACACGAAATGACGGCTAAAGTTTGACGGTTCGTGCAATAATAGACGTGCGTCAGAAATTCACGAGATGTTCGACGCGACAAAGCGCAAGGCAAATCGTGCGTAACCGTACCTGCATCAAACGCAGTGTACGCGTATACCGATGTCCTTCCACGCTATGCACGCTAACAATTCCCCGCGGCGCGCGTGCATCGTCGTTCGAAGGCCGGTGAGCGCGTATTTACTCGCGCATCGGAACACGCGCGAGCGAATTTCCCAGCGAGAACCAGAAACCCCTCAACATATTCGCGATGCGCTCTCCGGCATTCCCTGTCTTCCCCTGCGGCAATTTAATTGAGCGCGATTCGTTCTTCGATCCGATGAAACGAGCCGACGATCGACGTTCGCCCACCGATCGGTTAAATTATTTCCGAAAAAAACCCAGCGGCCGATCAAAACCGGGAAAACAGATTAGCCAGAAGACCCGGATTATTTTTCTCGTATGATTTACGAAGCTCGCAGCTCGCAATAAATTTCACCCTCCGAGTTGGTGAAATTTTCTGGTTAAAAAAAAAAGAGAGAGAGAGATATTCGTAATGCCATTGAGTGATTAATTTGGAATCGAGAGAAAAGGAGGGGCGGGCCGATGCCAGGAGTTCCCCGAAGCTCCGGGGATTCGACGGGTTTAGTAAACTTCATCGAGAGGGAGATCGGTGACATCGACGGGCAGGAGGGCGGCGCTCTCGCGGTTGTGGTAAAGCGTAGTGGGGAGTGGGGCTAAATTGGGCCCCTTAATGAAGCGCCCAAAACGGATATCGCGCAGGATCACGCGCATGTAGTAACCTCACCGCCGCCCAACCACCCACTCGACGAAAGTTCCACGACGTAACTTACCTATTACGCAAAGACGATCTCTTGGGGATTAGCGTTGAAGTTACGTACCGGATGAGTCGGTGCGAGAAGGAGAGCGAGAGATTCGCCCTTTCGCTCGCGAACCTTCGGTACATACGCGACTCCGGTGTGCTGTACGGCCAGATATGTATCTCCCTACGACGACATATAGATATTCGTAGGTAACGCGATCGGCGAATTATGCGATGCAAATTCGCGACTCTCCGTCGAGGGAGGAGCCTGCTTACACGTAAACATAGTTCGAGCTCCTCTCGCGAATACACACACACCTACTCGCGCATAAATATACGCGGGAAATCCATTTCGTGGTCTCCCTGTGCTCGCTCGCGAAACACCGAGGCTACAACGCGCGCGCGCGTGCACACACGGCTAGGGAAAAGAAGTCGAGTCGCGGACTCTCGACCCCTCGAACCTCGCGGCTTGTAGGTTTACGGATTAGCCGCGTGAACGCACCCCGACGGAATCTCATCCAAATTGTATTCTCGGACAAATCCGCACTCGTGAATTTGCATAGCGATCGCTGCAATTGGTGACTCGGGAGCGATCAGCACGGATCGCTGGATTTCCGCGCTCCCCTACGGTCGTGCCTTTTAATTGGAAGCTCCAATTCAACAGTTTTATCGAATTTTCAGATATTTTTTTCAAAACGTTTTTGTAGTTTTCGAATCGATAATTTTGCTTTCACACTAAAACAATACCGACGCTCGGCACGTGAAATATGTATTTTTTTTGAATCGGAAAAAAATATTGCTTTGTTAAGTTCACGGAATTATTCGGTACTGTTTGAAGCAGGTATTCTTCCCTCAAATTAAAAAAAAAAAAAACAATTTTCGATGAAATTTGAAACAAAGCTGTTCTATTTTCGTTCATAAATACGGAGATCTTAACCGCGATATTATTTTCAAGATATTCCTCGTTTAACGGCCAGAATTGCAATCGCAAGATATTTTTATAAACGCGCAATTTATGGCCTTCCGGTTGTACGAAAAAAAGATAAACAGCTTAATACCGAACAAGATTACAGCCGACCTTCAATCTTCGACACGGCCATCACTTTCGAGCGTAACGGCAACGTTCTGCTCGTCCGAGGTTAATCTCAGGATTAATCCAGAAGTACGAAGTTTGCAAGCACCAGCGGATACAGGCACTTTAATCCGGTTTTAAACCAAAACCTTATTGTTGGATTCATTCCTACGCGTTCTCTTTTCTTCCTAATCGGATTCATCTCGAAAGCTCTCAGGTGTTAATTATGTCTTACGAATTTAACTTTTGTTTTATTCAGATAGTGCACTCGAAATCATTTTCTCTCGAGATTTTTCTCACGGTTTATAAAATTTTCTATGGAAAAAATTGAATTACCAATACGCTCGAAGATTACGAAAGATTGACGCATGACTTTAGCGAATTTGTCTCAGTGGCTAAGAAGCATTTTAATACGACAGATGCGCGCTACGAAAATTTATCATCGGCCATACTCGACGCGAAAACCGGTGGACCAGTGAAATATGTTTATAACGCTCGAAGCGATAAATCAAACGCGAGCGTTTCCCGTGCAACGTCCTTCGTCGTTCCATCATTTCTTTACATCCGGTGTAGCATCCATCGAGGAGAGAATCGTGAAACATCGAATTATCGTCTTTGCGATACTTTCCAAATTGAATAAGATATTCGGACAGATAGAAAGTAAGAATTTCGTATCTGACCGGAACAACAAGAGAGGACGTGTTCTAGTCAACGCGAAACGTGCCACTGTTGTACCGACAGGACTCGGTCGAGCACGAGAGCGCAGGGGAGAGAAAGAGAAGAGAAAAAACAGGGGAAATAAAGTTTTACCGTCGAGGCAAGCGCGCGAAGTGAATTATAAAACGCACCATCGAAGTCGGCAGGCCGGTAGCGCGCACGCCTTTCGATTTCCTCTCGCGTGCGCTACTACGGGCTTGACAGTAAACTCGTAAAACTTTATCGATCCGGGTTTTATAATTTATTCGATGAAATTTTATGAAAATTCCCGGTTGCGGCGTAACGCGTTTTGTCACTGATAATGGAACGCGATATGGGAACGAAGCATGATCAAAAAGTTTTATTAATCGTCACAATATATAATAATGCTTTTCTCTTAAGCGTCCAGGAATGATACGAATTTCGCAATTACCGTTAACTCGGATCATACAACGGACCAATGCGGCTTACTACGCGCATAGTTGTTAAAATATTCCCGAGCTCTTGTATCTCTCGCTGGTCGCGTTCAAAAGCTCACCATATAGCGCCGTTTACGAACGTCAAATAATTCTTCAACTTTCGAAAAAAAAGAAAGAAACAGCATACGAATAACGAAAAGAAAGACAAAGCGGTAAACCGCGGCTACAGTTGTGCTGTTTCTCAGCCTTCGAACTCGATTTCGCCATTTATTTATCGTCGCCCTATTCTTTTTGCTTCCATCCGTACTAAATCGAAAAGCGAACTGGACGCGAGTGTGTATGCACGGAAGGATTAATCCGTCGCGTCGCGCTAACGCAGAAAGCGGCTCTGCACCCAATCGTGGTCATTCGTGCGCGTGAGAGCTTCCCGAATTCGATCGCTTTTTTCTGTTCAATAGAAGAAGGGACTCGGGGAAAAAGAAAAAGAAAGGATATACGCACTCAGTTGGAATCATTCGGCAATAGGATTCGATGGGTTTATTTTCAAATTTTCAAGCGCCAGGACAAGCCTACAATGCCCAATTCAAAACTCAATTCTCGACTACGTTGGATAATGAAAATTAACTTTCTCTGATACTTTTGGCTTTCTTAACTCACTGCAAAGACTCGATAAGACTTATAAACTGAGAGCTCCGCGCGAACGAACGACGTGCAGTTTCGTTAATCCGTCGATCAATACCTTGTAATCTACAGCGGGATATTTATATGACATCGCGGACGCGTCGATTTGCGCGTCGCGCGGACACATGTACGCGCTGTCGGTACCCGTGTACTGGCCGACGCGGGTATGAAATACCGCTACGGTGATCGATATACAGCCTCTACCGACCGAAACTTTCGGTGTACACTAATCAAAATAATTGATAGTTCGTTCAACAGCTGTTATCGAGACTCAAACTTTTCGCGATATCTCGTTTCGATTATCGCCAGTCGAGAGAAGACAATTATTCTTCGAAGTCGATACCTCCAAATTAAACGTGTTCGGAGTTCTAATAAAAATAAGAGGCTTTTATCCCGATTCATGCTCATTTTATGCTTGAATTAAACGCCCAGCTGTATTTATAAATATAAACCTAATTTAAGGAGAGTATAAAAAACCGAATTCTTAAAAACTGAGCAAATCTGTAAATTTCGTTCCGGAAATTCCAGCCCGCGTAGAGTAATTTGGGCGGGTACTCGCGTTCCGAAATCGTTTAATTCACGCGTCTCGATGTATGTAAATCCAGCGATGCGTGTACGGTGAGTGTTCGTTGTACGGAAGGGTGGAGCGAGAGGGAAGCACTCCCCGCCGAGGTCGTGGTTTGCGCCTACGTACACACACGCATTGGCACCAAGGCGATTGTCAATGCGAACGCACGTTCACGTCCGGTTGCTCGGTCTATATCCGGTAAACGCGAAACCTCAATCCGTATATCGGATCCGACACCCGTTGTCCGACCCGAGAGCGTTTATATATACGGCCGTGTGTATACGGGTAAGCACGAGGAGCGCGATAGAGAGAGAGAGAGAGAGCGGGGCAAAGGAGAGTGGGAGTTATTTCGACGAATCCGCGTGGGAATCACTTTGAGAGCGCTTAAAGCGATCCGCCCGCATCGTTCGGAGGCCTACACTCGATCGCGAACTCTATCGCCGTTTCGCTAAAAGTTTCCCCGGTGCTCTGAATAAAATAGAGCAATAATACGCGTCCGTTCGATATATTCCTAATCGGCCCCAAATGATCGTCGAACTGCGGACTCCGAATTCGCGATGCGCATCCACTCGTTGTTTATTGACGTCATTAAATCGTACCCTCGGTCCGCCTATACACCCCCCCCCCTACCCGTCCTCCTCCGAACATGAAACGCGCGTTAATATTGCACACGCCGTACGCCCACGTCATAACTGCGGCGTATATTACACAATAAGCACCCGCGTAAAACATTCATCGAGATCGCAAAATGCGCTCATGGATGCGGTTTGGTTCACCGAGTTTCGCTATCTCACACTACCTATCGATACATCATTGAAGGAATTCTCTGATATTGAGCTACACGCGCGTATATTATTTTTTTCGCGTTTACTTTTTGTACAATTTTCGAACTTCTCCACCGATCGAGTCACTTCCGAGCGAACATCGAAACTAATCCGGTCGTAAATACGCGTGCGCACGAGAGAGAGAGAGAGAGAGAGAGAGAGAGAGAGAAGACATGGCTGTGTGTGAAACGAGTTGAAAGAGGGGTGTGGGTCCCGAGAAAGTAGGCTGCAGGCTTTTTTCTCACCCTTACAACGCAAAGCACGTTCCTCCGCTTGTTTGCAGCTTTATGCCGTTTCTTCTCTCTCTCTCTCTCTCTCT